>JAUELC010204697.1:0-10763 GCA_031471745.1 Cryptochiton stelleri | reverse complement strand
TACAGTTATAAATTTTACTCTCGAACGACATGTTTATATAAAATGGATCGCGTTCAAACTTGCTTAAAAACATATCATATTTTAAATTAATATAAAATGTCTCCAGATGACACCCAAAGGAAAATATTCTTGTCCCGTCGATTAATTGGACTGTCATTCTTAATGACTAAATCTATCTAAATTATGTTATGAACTTGAATCGTGACACTATAATTTCAGCACATGGCCAAATCTTAATTATTTAAAATCGCCGAATCACGAAATATTTTTCAAACTTTAAATTGCTTTCTTATCTGATTCGTATTCAAAGGGTTATTTTCATGTGTGTACAATTCAAGCTAAAATTGTACACAGATTGGTGTACCTTGGTGATTTACTTCCTCAAGTCACGCCATCGTGTACCGTGTGTCCCTCACTAATTTTACACATCTGTTTCGCCTTTTTGCCAATGGCAGTTGATATGATCGCATTCCATTTCCGTCCGCGTGTTCTGACGGATGCATTTTGGTTTCAGGAAACCTGTAAAGTCTGAAATAAAATCTCCCACCTCTTTGATGCTCACTTAATGCCAACTATTTTTTTTCTGTGATTTTCCACAAAGAGTGTTTATCGGTGCAGAGCTAGTGTGCCAGGGATAAGTTTACAGTGATAACAACACTCCATGATCCGGTCAAATTGTTCATGTTCTATACCAGGTCGGTTCTAATATGATATGATTTACCAGAAAGAGAGAGAAAGACTGAAATACGCCTCGTAATCTGTCTTCTGTTATTTGATCAAACCACACTTTCATGTGACTCAATGTCAGCTTTTATTGACAAGATTTCATCCTCTTTTAAGGTTCATATGTTTTTACATAAAACCTGTAAAATTTGGCACAAAAGTTTCAGCCACTTTTACGCTCTCTTAATGTCAAATATCATGAGCTTGTTTGTTTTCTGTGCTTTTCCACAAAAGTGTTAAACGTCGCAAAACCAAAATGCCATGCATAGGTTTGAAAAAATCACAAAAATCTTACACTATAAGAGGAAATGTCCATTTTCTATACTAGAACCGTTTTAAAATGATCTGATGATCAAAAAAAGAGAAATGTTGAACGGTCCATAATTTCCCGAAAACTTCTAACGTCTCCTATAAAAACTGCAACCACTTTGACGCTGACTAAATGTGTAATATTAATAGCTTGTTTGCTCTGTGTGTTTGTCATAAAAAATGTTAACTCTGCACAACCAAAGTGATACGAAGAATTTTGCAGCAATCATAAAAGTCTGTTGTTATTGAATGGAAACGGCCATCGACTGATTGCCTTGAGGGGACAAACAGTAGCACTCTGTTTTGTAGGAATTTGTCATCATGATATGGAGTATTTCTTTGTGTGACAATAAAACATACAGATTTTAAGAGGCAATTCTCCAGTTTTTTTTAGCAATTTATAGCATAAAAATAATTGATGTTCCTCGGCAACAATGTAATGTTATTAAATGCCAGGAACAGCCCGGTACTTTTCGGGCTTCGCGTTAAATAAGTAAGAAAGACATTAACAAAGGAAGTGTTGGACCTGAATGAGAGCTAATAATATTATTACGAGAAATAACACAGGCACCAAAGAATAAAATAAGAAAAGAAGGACATAAGCCTAAGATGAATCTCGGAATAGTGTTGTTTCCGAGAAATAATAAACAGTATTATAGATAGATATGCTTTATTTTACATCGGTTTTACAACAATGTAACATTAGCTCACAGTGGAGCTATTTTCACCGATCTATTTTCAACAATTTATTCACAAAGCTAATATGTCGCCACATAACACAAAAAATAACAAATGTATATATATGACTTAATAATACATAAATGGGGGATTTAAATATATGCATGGGAATAAAAATCTGCTAAAACTTTGATTAGTATAGGTATATTATTTATAATTTTTTCTAATGATTATTTAATTTTAAAACTGCATTTTTTATCGTTTTTTTAATATAGATATATATGTATTAAAGAATAAACTACAAATAAATAAATACATACATATACAGAAATAATATATACATGCTGACAAATATCTTTAATGTCAAATATTATAAACACATATTTTTAAGACTTCAGGAGAGGGGTTAAGTCCGCACTCCCTCCCACGTTGCCACACGTGATTTAAACTGTTTAGTACATTCAGCTGTCTGCATATTAGCTGGTAGGGCGTTCAATAATTTAGCGCCTTGGCATCTTAAACCTGATAGACCATGTTTAAAGGTTTTACATCAGGGGACCTCTTAACTTAACTCCTCCCCTAAGGCCATAAGGCAATGTCTTCACACGAAACAGATCCTGAATAAATTTTGGACCAATACCATGTATGGCTTTGTATACTTCAATAACTAGTAGTTGTTGCCTGTATACAAAGAGCGAGGGTAATTGAGCATTTGACAAGAGATCCTCATAGGATGTATATTGGTCATTAAAGACCAGACGTAGACCACGTTCCTGGGTTTTTTCTTGTTTATCTGAATCTGATTTTCAGCAATTATGCCAGACAAAAGAACAGTATGTGAAATTTGACCGTATAAAGGCCTTAAAAACTAACATTTTGACCTTGGGATTTAATATACGTGATAGTCTTTTCAAGGTATTTAGTTGTTTCGCGGCTTTTTTTTACAAATTTCCGCTATTTGAGGATTCATTGTGAATTTGTTGTCAAGAGTAACGCCCAAAAGTTTGACGCAGTTTTCAGAAGCCAATACAATATTGTTGTTGAGTATAGGTTCTGCATTGTTATGAAGTGTATTTGTAAATATAATAAATTAGAATTTAAGTAATTTTGGGAATTAACTTCTAGATTATGGCAGATTTCTGGGATGGTTTTTGCAGTAGAACTGAGACTATTGTCGTCTGCATAGTTTACAAGTTTACAGTGTTTAATAGATAAGAACAGATCGTTTATAAACAGACTAAACAAAGTTGGTCCAAGGACCGAGCCCTGATGCCCGCCTGCACGAATTTGCTGCCAACGGCTAAAATTTTGTGCAATTTGAACTCGTTAGTGCCTATTTGTAATATAGTTCTGTAAAAAGGCCGAGCTGTCCTTGTGCATGCCAGATGCATTTAATTTATCAATTAGAAGGCGATGAGGGATGGCTTCAAACGCCTTGGAAAGATCAATTAATAACGCGCCTGAGACACATACTGTTTCCAGTCCACCACTAAGCTGATTAGAGCATGCTGTGTACTGTGCCCTTTTCTAAAGCCAGATATGTTATCTGAGTACACTGGGTTTGTAAAGGTGTTAAGCTGGCGGTTTGAACAGGTTTCGAAGATTTTTGATAAAACAGACAAGATACTAATAGGACGATAGTTTGTCTAAAGGGTTTTTCTTCTTGTAAGCTGGTTTGACATTAGCATATTTACAGCGTGAAGGGAATTTTCCAGATTTCAGACAGTTGTTCAGTAACGCCGGAAAGTGTGGGGCAATTTCTTTTGAGGCTATTTTGAATAGTTTGGAAGGAATATGGTCAAACTCTGTGGCTTTTTCTTTTTTTTAACTTAGATACGACATTGAACACCTCTTCTTCTTTGATGTTGCCAAAGCCGAATTTAACATTATAGTTATCTTTAATAGCTTTTATACGCGGGTGTATTTGTTCGTTGTGATCGTCATATATCATTGTCGTTACAGAGTTAGTTGTTGCGTTTGTAGGACAGAAACAATATATGAAATAAATAATTTCAAACAGTTGTGTTTTGACAAGCACTTAACACAGGTAAGCTACCTGGAAGAGATTGACGGGCTACTCCGAAATACCCGCTGTGCATGCATAAACAGTCTTCCTTTATTGTGTATTGAAAATAGATTGAATCATTGACAATCATTGATTTGATCATTGATCAAGAGTTTGATTCGATCATTGACAATCATTAGAATCATTGATTCGATGTTGGATTGGTCGACTTGCAGCATTTGAAGAGAGCAGACGTGTTTCTTCGCAGCCTACAGTCGTAATTATTGTCTATATTTCTTTCTTTAGTATTTCATTGAGCTGTCTTGTATATAATAGTTGTAAATAAGTAAAGTTATATTGTTCTTTTTTTTTCTATATTTATTTTTTCTTTCAATTCTATTGTTATATTTGTTTTGTATTTTTCGTTTTGGTATTCCATCTCTGCTGCTTTGTCTATTGTAACCTGTAATTACTGTACAGTCTAGTTCTGCCTTGTGAATATATATTGCTTAGTGTTAGGTGCACCTGTCACTCTGCACTGTTAACAAAGGGCTTCTTTTGTCCATAGTTCCCCTGAGTCGCCCCAGGGGGTTTAACTCCCTTTCTGTCTAGCTTGTGTGTGTATCGTCTTTGCACTGCACTTGTACATGTATAGAGTAGGTTGTATTGTAAATACTGTACAGTGGATGACCCGCCATGCCTGTTGGGTCATCAATTTGGGCTACAGGCTCTTCAGGTTCAGGATCAGATGAGTCTGACATGGAAGCCTCAACATCAATCCCATCTGCTCAACCTTATCGGAAAAGACGAATTGTTGACGTCCCAACTCAACCTAAAAATAGCGGACAGTCAGGAAAAAAAAGCAAGGCCAAGCCATCCAATACCATCCAGGAGTTAACTGTCATCATGGCTCCTGTGGGGGGAGGCTCCATTGTTAAAATCAATCCCCTCAAGTTTGCTACGGCACTGAAAAACAAGGTGGGTACTGTTAGGAAGTAAGAAAAATACAGGTGGGTAAACTTCTAATTAAATGTACGATAAGTCGCCAAGTGAAAACCTTATTAGCTTTGTCAACAATCTGTAATGTTGACATCACGTGCCGTACTGGAGGTCCGTCTTCACTGCGGGGGGTCATATATAGCGTCCAGGAAGACATTACCGAAGGTGAATTAATAAAAGTCTTGAAGAAAAATCATGTTATTGCCGCGAAAAGGCTCACCAAAGGTAAAGATAAAATTCCATCTACTTCAGTACTATTGACCTTCAGTACGGACACGCTACCCACTGAGCTTCACCTTGGGTATCAAATGTTAAAGGTGAAACAATATATTCCACCAACGATTCAATGTTTTAAGTGCCAGCGAATGGGTGAGGTGTTCACGGTGTGTGTGTGGGGGGAGGGCATGCATACGCGCAATGCACAAGCAAAGAGACCCACAAGTGTTGTAATTGTGGAGGTGAGCATTCGGCCGCTTATGGAGGTTGCCCGGTAAAGAAAGAAGCAGACACAGCCCAATATATTAGAATAACAAAGAAACTTTCTTATTCAGAAGCACTAAAAGAAGCTAGATCACATAAAGCGGTGCATGTCGAAAACGAGCACCCCCTCCTCCCGGACCCCCCTTTGGGCAGCTGGCCTCGTCCCGTACCAGTAAACCATCCACCAGTGGTACGGCCTGTCCCCAAAGTTACAGTACAGTCTATCTCCACCCAGACTGAGGCCACTGCCCAAACTCAAACTGACACTATTGTCCCAGATAAATATTTAAGCACTGTCATTACTTTTTTTCCCGATGTTGTATTTACATGCATCAAACCAAACGATGAAGCCCAAATCTTACAGGTTATCCTCAAGTGTGCAACTAAGCACCTCGGGGAAGGAGCTATTAATGCAAGTAATAGTTTAAAAAAAGATTTAGGGACAAAATGAACCTTGAATGTGTACCTTTGTTTTACTCATCCACATTATGGCTTTTAATCTTTTGCATTTTAATTGCAGGAGTCTTATTAACTTCACGGACAAGAATTTAAACACTTTTTATCAAATCTTAATGTTCAACCGAATATTGTATGTATAAAGGAAACAGGCCTTAAACCTATTTTAAATTTTTCTATGCCAGGTCACATAGTCGAAATTTTAGATTGTGATGGAGCAAGAGGTGGTTTAGCCTTTTTAATTCAGCAAAATATATATTATAGCGTTATTGGATTGTCGAATACGACTCATTCTGCGGTAGTGATCATTTCCCTGTGTTTATCACCATTTTAGCCATAATGTGGATGAATTTAATAATAACATAATCAGAGCCATTAACACAGCGGCGACCAAATCCATAACCAAATCCTCAGGCAACCCACACATTAAACCCGCGGTTCCTTGGTGAACCGAAGATTGTACGGAGGCCATCAAGGACCGCAAACGAGCTAAAAATAGAGACAAGCGAACGCGATTGCCAGAGGATGTCACCCTATACAAATATTTTAAAGCGAAATCCCAGCGAACTATTAAAAGTGCTCAAAAACAAAGGTGGCGCTCCTTTTGTACTTCCATAAATACAACTACCAAAATATCTCAAGTATGGAGGCGCGTTAAGGCCATTAACGGTAAAAAGAAAGCTAATAGCATACCCTCTCTCAAATCAGATACTAAAACTTTTGTGACCGATTCTGAAAAATGCTCCGTTTTGGCTGAAAATTTTGCCCACGTGAGTAATGACAGTAATTATGATACAGACTTTTTACCACATAAGATAGAGGTGGAAACTAATATCCCTACTAATATATATTTTGACGAAATGCCAATAAACGAAGACTTTACTTTTAATGAGCTGAAACAAGCCTTATCCTCAACCAGGAATACAACCCCAGGTGAGGATGGAATCAATAATGCCATTTTAAAGAAGTTACCGAATTGTGCCTTACATACTATTTTATTGCTTTTTAATACTATTTGGTCGTCCATGATTTTACCGTCCTCTTGGACAAAATCTATTGTTACCCCTATTTTAAAACCTGGCAAATACCCATCAGATCCAACTTCATATCGTCCCATCGCCCTAACATCATGTTTATGTAAACTTATGGAGAGATTGGTTAACAATCGTCTTGTGTGGTACCTCGATAAACATAACATTATTTCTGAATTTCAAAGTGGGTTTCGTAAAAATAGATGTACCACAGATCATTTAGTTACTTTAGAAACAGCAATTCGTAATTCATGCTCTTACAAATCTTATCTTTTAGCAGTGTTTTTAGACATTGAAAAGGCTTATGACATGGTGTGGCGGGGAGGGCTGTTGGTCAAACTGAGGGATATAGGTATAGGGGGTAAAATGTTGGGTTGGATTCGGGGATTTCTTTCTAATCGGTTTTTACAAGTGCGAATTGGCAATACTTTTAGTGATATATATAGTGTGGCAAACGGCGTCCCCCAAGGCAGTGTGATTTCACCCACTTTATTTTCCATTATGATTAACGATTTACCTTCTTGTTTAAACCCTAAATTATCATGTTCCTTATTTGCTGATGACAAAGTTATTTGGTTTTCATCCCGTAATTTTAATATAGCTGTCAAACATATCCAGGGTGGGCTTAATGATATATCAAAATGGGCTAGGGCATGGGGTTTTCGGTTTTCCACTTCCAAATCTGAAGCAGTTTTATTTTCAAATAAACATATTCCTGCACCTTTTATTCTCACTTTGAATGAATCACGTCTTAAATGTTCTAATTCATTTAAATATTTGGGTGTTTATTTCGATAAAAGACTTACATGGAAAGATCATATTGACTATTTAGTAGACAAGTGTCAATCTTCTTTAAATTTATTACGTTGTGTTTCATCCACTGCCTGGGGGGCGGACAAAACATGTTTACTTATATTATATCGCTCTTTTATTCGTTCTCGTTTAGATTTTGGCTGCGAGGCGTTCGATTCTGCTACCATCTCCATGAAACGACGCCTTGATTCAATCCAGTGCCAGGCACTACGCCTGTGCACTGGAACCATGAAATCTACTGCAGCCAACGTGCTTCAGGTAATGTGCGGTGAATTTCCGCTTGATATACGTCGTAAAGTACGTACAATTCAGTTTGGATTAAAACTTAAATCGTCTGTTAATAACTCTGCATCTATTGTCTTACAACCTTCCTTTTTTGATGATTTGTTTATTTCCCGCCGCCCTCAACGAATTCCATTCAGTGTTCGTAGCCAGAATTTATTTTCCGATCTTTCACTTAATTTTGTATCTGTCATGAAACCCATTATTCCTCAGTTTCCACCATGGAATTTAATTACCCCTTTCATTTCTACACAGCTTGAATTTAAAATTAAAAAATCTGATCCTTCTACTACTGTCACACTTTGTTCTCTCGATCACATCTCATCCAACTGGAATAACTATGTACATATATATACGGACGCATCTAAAGATCCCGATTCTGGTAAAACTGGCGTGGCGTTCTGTGTCCCGGAACTAAAGTATTCAGCATTTTACCGACTTTCGGACAATATATCTGTTTTTAACGCTGAATTATTTGCCATAAATTTAGCTTTAAGTTGGATTCTAAACGTCAAGCCTTTTAGATCCGTTATTTTCTCGGACTCTTTGAGTGCTCTTAAAGCTTTAAGAAATTTTTATTGGCCTCGTCCTTCTCTTTTACATGAAGTTTTATTCACCCTTACCTCCTTGTTTTATATGGGCATTCATGTCTCATTTGAATGGGTTCCGGGGCACAGCAACGTTCCTGGCAACGAACAGGCTGATATTTTGGCAAAACAATCCCTCACATTACCTGAAGTATCTTTTAATATCCCATTGTATATTTCAGAAATTTTATCACTTGTTAAACCTGTATTTAGAGATATGTGGCAGCAGAGATGGGATACCTCTGACAAAGGGCGTTTCTTTTTTAATATCCAGCCCTCTGTATCATTTACAAATATTCATTCATCATCCAGAAAAGTAGAAACGTCTATTCATCGCCTTTTATCTGGCCATATTTGTGTAAATTCTCGTCTTTTTAAATTAAATTCCCATATTGATGGGAATTGTGATACATGTTTAGTTTAAGACGACATCTCCCATTATATTTTAAAATGTACTTAACATACAGCTGAACAACGTCTTTTATGTTTTAAATTGCGAACGTTGAATGTAAATGTTTAAACTCTAGAAACAATTTTAAATCCACCTAGTAAAGTCAGATCTAGAGTATCTGATGCCATTGGTGTTTTATGCTGCATTCGCGCATATTTTAAAACACATCATTATCCATGCCAATTAGTAACATTTACATTATTTTATTTTAATAGGACTCCTGTTGGTCTACATTTTCTGTGGTGTTTATGATGATTATTTACAATGCATGTCCATCTGTGCAATTTATGTGTCTGTATATATATATTTGTATAGTTAAACTTTACCCTCTGTGTCAAGCCTTACCTTCCTACTCTACATAACACATATCATTTTCATGAGTATATATCAATATTCAATATTTTTTTTAAAAAATTAAAAAAATAGTTTTATAAGGCAGTAAAGTTATGGCGCGAATAATACTGTTAGTATTGTGGGCGCCAACAAATGTCTAAATTAATAATAATCATATCTGGCAATCTGGAGTAAATCAACCCTTAAGGGACTGGAAAACGCCATAAATCCAAAAACTAACTTACTGTAAAAATTTTTGATTAAGTGTTGATTGACAAACACTGTCCTGTTAATGCACGTTCGTTATCTCTGTGTTTACTAACATTTTTTTATCAAACGTCAGGGAGGTTAAAGCCTGCTGTCGGTTACATGCCATTCAAAGATAGCATAGTTATTAATTGTTCTAAAAACAATTTCGCAATGAGTGGTTAACTTCATTCACATATTTTTTTCCAAATTGAACCATATTGTTGGTGTACTTTATAAACGCGACATCTTCATGGTTGAATATTTTCAAAAACATTGATCACGCTGTCATATTGACATTGTCAGTTTACATTACATAACGACCAGACCTCGCCAACATTTTGATAGATAATTGTCAGTAAACACATGAATGACAAAGTGAATTAACTGGACCATGTTACCGTCCATTAGTGACAGTCTTAGTATATGACACGTTAAATAGACTGCGTATATTTGTAATTTCATATATTTTCTGTTATATTTTCACACCAGCTCAGCTCAGACAGACCGGTAAAAGAAGCTTACCTGGTGTTGGCAAGCCTTTAGACTTGAATGTCCTGTATTCACGACATATTCTCTCAGGGTTAAAGACGACTTATTTCTTGCGATCACTTGGAGATAAATACAATTTGTCTACTGGATCACCCGTTAAACACAGTTTGAAAATTATTAACTGGACATTCCAGAACTTCCGAATCGTATGATGAATCCGCAAATAATACCTCACAGTGGGAAACCTGAGACTATGGAATTCCCCACAGTGAATGGTCAAGAAAGGAAACAAATCTATTTACCCGTAGAACGTCTCATAAGACCAATACTCCTGTGCATGTCATTGTTTGGAGTATATTCTCCCTATCCACAACAACCCAGGAGGAATTGTTTGTGTGGATTCTTGAAACCGTATTCATGTCTTACTATCGGAGTTCTCTGCTATGGTCTCTACAAGACTATATTCGTTGACGGCGTCGTTTCCGTTGTCATCGGGCCTGCGTTCGGTATGGTAGTGCAGAATTTGTTGTATTACACAATAAATATCTTTAATGCAATAGTTCTTTTCATAACATATTATCGTAAAAATGGTCTGAATACTTTGTTGAAGTCTTGGCATTTCTTGGAAGGAATCAGCAACTTAGGTTACAAAGCCCTTCTTAGAAAGGTTGTTT
Organism: Cryptochiton stelleri; assembly: GCA_031471745.1. Lineage (NCBI taxonomy): Eukaryota > Metazoa > Mollusca > Polyplacophora > Chitonida > Mopaliidae > Cryptochiton > Cryptochiton stelleri. Next base: position 204 of record JAUELC010204697.1, on the reverse strand, counting down.
ATGGGAGTCTAGCTTTTGTTGGCCTCTATTTTGTTATATCGTCAGCTGTGACGGGAATGATTTTCTTTAAAAAATGTATTAGAATTCAACAGTCAAGGAAGTAAAGTTTATATTTGTGGCTCGTTACAGTTTGAATTTATCATTTCAGCATCTTTCCAATAACACCAGCACTGGTCTTCGTCATCTCGTTTGCTATCCGCCTTG
>JAUELC010204475.1:0-10764 GCA_031471745.1 Cryptochiton stelleri | reverse complement strand
TTTTCAGTGATATTGTGTTTTCCATTATAATCATGTGCCAAATCTACATTCCAAAGAGGTTTAGCAAAAACAGTCCACGTTCTCTTTCGCTTACATTGTAGCGACTATCTATACATTTATTTACTCAGCGTTCCTGCCGCTGCTCAATCTGGGACTGTTTTTCCGGGATGGCCATCAGAGGGAGCTCATGCAATCTATCCAATGAAACATATATAACCCGCTTCTAGTCTGGATCTTCATACAGCCACTGATTGGTTCACGAAAAAGTTATGTCACAGACGGCCAAGTTAACGATCTCGGCCTTAAATACCACATACAGATCTGCAGTCTGAAACGCCCCTGTAAAACATGACCTAATTATTGTCGTTTGAAATGCCTCCCTCTGGTACCCTTCTCGGGAAAAATTACCTGTTTTAGCACCTGTGAATATGACATGTAATACATAAGAGTCGCTGCTTAGAGGGTGTTTTTTTAGCTGGTCACGACGTTATTTTAATTGTCAATTAAAAAGAAATCAGTGCTGCTAAGGCAGAAAGTCCCTGACTGATTCGAGTCCTATAAGCGTATTTTATTCTTTGAGATTATTTCTTATCTGGAAATTTGATTCCTTCATAGTTTTCATCATAATCACATTTTTGTACCATTTATGGAATTCCTTGCACATTATTGGATTTAATGCTTATCGGGAATACCATATTTTTTATTTTTATTTATGTTTTGTTTGGCATGTTTTTCAAGGTTACCGAATGATGAGATATTTAGTTCCTGGTCTTGTTGGCCTATACCATATTTTCTCTGAGTTTTATATCTTGTTGGTTGGTCGCTTAGTAAGACAACCTTAATTCTCAGTTCGACCGGAAGTTAAGTATGATTCTGTTAATATTATTTTTTTATTTGTTCGAATAACTTGGTGCTTTTGTTTCTGGTGTGGCTTATGACTTGCATGACCTTATTCAATGAGTTTTATTTTCCAGGCGATTAATTAAAAACGACGACTGTACACCTTACCCGATAATCTGGACCGTTTATTTTTAAGTGAGTTGTAACTAGTGACCACTAACCATTGCCAGAGATCTGCAAACAAGACGGAGCATTATAATCCAGCTGTTAAGATACACTGCCCTAATGCTCTCAGAGATAAGGGGCAACACGAAGCCGATCTATTGTTGCGTCATGTTATGTCCTGTGGTTGTCTTGTATCTTGTCATTCTTTGTTACCAGTGGCGTAGGAGGATGGTTTCCTTCACCCAATGGGCTGGCACGCCGTCATAGAAGTGAAATATCATTAAGTACGGCTCAAAACCCCAACCATGGTAGGATTCATAATTAACTTGGAAAAAATCGGACGGGCGCATGAGTGATTTTGTATGATAGAACTTATTATTTTGGCTGGAAGAGACGGTAGTTGCTATTTATTTGGCACCGTTAAATAGTTGCTCCTTCCGCTCGTAATTTTCCATAAAAGTTATGATATATGTCGCTGTCTCACCGAAATAAAATGAAAAAGAAGAAAACATCCTCTTTTCCCTTCCTGTCTGAACCTGCGAAAATAGCACTTGCATCAGTGCTGTTGTCGGAACTGGTATTGCGAGTGTCAATTTGTATTGGTCTTGCGCTATGAAGGTTCTTATAGCGTCATAACCCTACCGTGCCTCTCATATCTGTAAATGACTGGGCAAATTCGGGAGTCACTGGAAGTTAACATCTTTAGACACGCTTCGACGGATAAGAGTCTAATCTGAGTTGCCAGTTATTGTGTGGAAACGAGGCTTTTTAATGGGTTATCAACTGAGAGCTCTGTCTCTACCCCCAATTAAACAGTCATTGATGAAATCCGTACAAATATAACACCATATTTCTAGAGCATGATCATTTTAAATATTTTCTCCACTCGCAAACAAAGCATTCATAGCTGGAATCCTTACAAAGAAAGCACCATGTTTCGAGAGCATCATAATTTTAATATCCCCTCTACCTACAAGCAAAGAATTAATAGCTGAAATTCATAAAAATAAAAGCCGCGCTGTGGCTGAGCAGTTAACGCGCTGGACTGCTGATCCGCCTTCGATGTACCGTAGAGGGTTCAAGTTTCGGAGGTAAACGAGTCAGCCCTTCGCTATATAAGTGAAATACTCTTGCATACGACGTTAAACACGAATCAAACAAACAATCGTTAAAAAAATTATATAAATATGCTGACAGATCATTATAATTTTTAATATTTTCTTGATATCTGAATGAAAGGCGTTTTGTTTCACTATTCATGGTTTGTTGGTATTTAGGATATTGATACTATAATGTCAGAGGTAGATGACACTCCTGCTTTTTATGGTAAACTTTTCCACTTGGAGAAATGTTCAAAGTTTGTGGTAAAGAGGCTATGATGGGGAGTTTGAATCTTTAGTCTATTTTTTTCTAGAAACTTCCGAATTATTGGATGTCATTAAAATGTCAATATCCTTTATGTCACATTTACCAATTTTTTCTTCTTCTTAAAATCTTAGGTGGAAAATTAATGACCGGACTTTGTCGCAGAGCTTTAAGATACACGTGACAGTATACCAATACTTGATCACATGGTCTTTCATGTTTTTGTCTTATTATAATTATAAAAAAAGAGAAGATTAGTGTTTTCCGGAAAGTTCACTTAAAACTGTCATTGGTATAAAATGGCCCATTGATTCACAGTGGTGATGGACCTTGTATGTAATGACTATGGCATTTTGAATGAATTAGCGTACGCCTAAGTGAGACCGCTGACCCTTGACCTGAGCAATGGACCCATGACGCCATTTCACCTCTTCACGTGACAACTGAAGTTATTGTATGTTCAAGAACTGTCAGTAGAAATTAGAAACTATATTTCTGTCAACGGCGCAGGATGATAAAAAAAAATCACTGTGAAATTAATTCCTTTGATGTCTGTTTAATTTTAAAACAGATTTGATCAATGGTTTCCTTTGAACTTCTAAAGTCAGTAATAACAATGTATGCTCAAGGGTCCTCCGGTGCTAAGTGAAGACAACAAGACTGTGCTCGAAGCATGCAGCCCTTATCAAGACGGCCTCTACAGCTCACGAAAAAAACATTGTTATTGATTCTCAACTTGTGTTGGTCGGATTTACCTAATGAGCGAAATAGCTTCTCTATGTGGAATTTTTTTCAAAATGGCGCAAATGGCCTTACAATGGCCATAACAAAACACAAAAGCCGTAGATAGAAGGGACGGAAGTTAGCCCCCGGAGATTGGCGATTTGGAAGAATGTATGTCGGAAAAATGTTATCGGAAGGAACAGTCGTCAAGGAAAAGATTTATGAAAAATGTCTGTCTCCCCCCCACTCCCCCTTTGATATGCTTGTTTTTATTTAAGCCGACTTCCTTAAATAGCTTCCTTGAAGATCAAAATACACAGTATTTCCCGGAGATCTGAACGTAAGGAACCGTTCTTAACGAAAATATTTATGGGTAATGTCCGCCTTTCATGCTGCCATTGAAATATATCAAACAGAAATTATGGAAAAAATCAAGTGAAATTATATTTTATATACCTCATACATATAAGGCCTGTCAAAGGGAGATATATTTGGTGAAACGGGATGTACTGGAGTTATTTCCAGCAAACACTTACTATATTATTGGAATTGTATTCATGAAATTAATTTGAGATAAATTGAACATTTATTTAAATAAGTGTGATCATTTTATACGTTGATACATAGAGTATAAGCATTATCTTATCCTATGTCTTATAGCAAATAAACATGGTTATTGTTTAAGCTGTGCAATTTGTTGTAGTTGTCAAAACGACGAACCGTAACATTGAGTTATTGAGAATAAATAAGACTTATTCACGAAAGTTATGGATATATCTCAGAGTCTACCGTGTGAGTCAAATCACCAACATATTAATTCTAGAATTACACTTATCTGAGCCACCTGATGCTTTTCATCTTAAATTGCAGGTTTAATGGGTTTGTTCACGTCCTCAAATAGGTTTTGCAATAAATACATTCTAAACAAAAAACTTGAACGATACATGGACTTAATTAATTTTACAAACAAAATCAGATCAGAACCATTAATGTTAACCGTATATGAGAACTATAAGAATCCAGAAAAGTTATTATAAATGTGTTGATAAAAAGACCATTAAAAGCCGTTTTAAGACGAAAAAAAAAAACACATTGAAAACCCCTTTGTGAAAAAAAAACACAACACATTGAAAATCCCTTTAACACGTAATTACACAGCTTAAACCACATAAAGACGAAAATCACATACAAAAAAAAAACATTTTAAGGCGAGAAAAAAAAACATATTGAAAATCCCTTTAAAGTCTCCAGAAGATGTCCTGATCTTGTCGAAAAACATCTGACAATATACGGGTTACAACATCGGACTAGCTGAAGTAACACTAACAAGACGTAGGAGACCCTAGACAGTGTAATGTGTTTGCAGACATTACAATGTCATGACAATGTTAGACAAGTCATGTAATGGAATTCCAGATGACTTTATCTCAGTTATAATTCAAAATCAACCGGAGCATGTTTCAAAATTATAAACATATACATCAAAACTGTATTGCATCAATACAACATGGATTTTGTCCTCCTGACACCCTCACTTTGAAACATTTAAACAGAGATTTCAGAATACTACTACTAATCAGTTAATTGAAAGAGGAATCAAAGCTTATTATTTCTCTAACATTCCCAACAATGAATTTTAGAACGATAATAAACTGCTCCAACTGCTGCTTTCCATGTGGAATTTTGTGTTGACAGGGTTTGTTGATATTTCGATTAGTATTTTCTAAAATTAATTCTTAATATGATACACGATATATTATTTTAAGAAGTAAAGAGGAAAAAATTGATATCTGGTTTCATATTATAACCTACTGGTTAAAAATATAAGATCGGCAATCATGATTAGTCATTGCTTTTGTTGTCCTCGCGTATGGTTCCAACGTGTTTTATTATTTATTTCGTGTGTTGTCCGAGGCCAGGTTCAACGCCTAACATATCGGTTTGGAACCCTGTGATATACATAATTCACGGATACTTTGTTATTCATTGACAACACACTGTATACAGTAGTATGACGTGGTGTTGCTGCCTTTTACTGATCTTTGTATCAGGCTGAATGGAGGGAGACAAAATCAGACAAAACACTTGATGCGTTAAGATGTATCAATACTCTCCTCCATGGTGTAACAAACATTAAAGTCAAAATTAGAAACTATATATTCCTCATTGCAGCAAAACTGTAAACAAATGTCACCCTGGAAATAAATCCTTTCAGACCTATATAATTTTAAAGCTGATTTGATGAAAGGTTTCTTTGAACTTTGAACTTTAAAATGTCACAGATAACACTGCATGTTCAGGAACTGTCAGTAGACATTAGAAACTATATTTTTGTCAACGGAGCAGAATGGTTAAAAAAAAATATTGACTGTGGAAATAATTCCTTTGATGTCTGTTCAATTTTAAAATAGATTTGATCAATGGTTTCCTCTGAACTTCTAAAGACACTAATAACACTGTATGGTCAAGGGTTCTTTGTGAACAGCTCACGAAATGAGCATTTGCGATTTTTTTTCTCCATATTGATAGAAATAACAAGGCCGGTTTATTAGATGCAAGATATCAGAACAGCTTTGTGGTGATTTTTTGGACCACTATAAGGATCTACGTATATTGCACAATTTCCAACCTCATTCAATCTAATCTTCAAACTAAAATTTGTTTTTTGTTTCCTTCAACGTAGAACAGATAGAAACGATTATTAAACAGACTGTATATATAATTAGTTTAAATAATTAATTATCAACATGATACACATCATTATTGTCAGCGGTTCTACCAAACTATTTGACAAGCGGTAAATCTCCATATATTTACTGCCGTAATACAGCCGATATTTCGCGTGATAAACGGGGCACCAACGTTTATGCTACCGAAAACCGTTAGCCATACTGGCAGGTATTTTCACAGTCACTACAAGGACAGACCTTGGGTATGTGGAAACTGATTTATCATTAACCCTTGATATCATCAGAGAGCCATTATCTTAACTCATAATCTGGAGAATGACCAAGGGTCATATGCCCCAGGCCTGTCCATGTAGTGACTGTGACAATAACTGGCCATGTGGTTAAGGGTTCTCGTAAGCATTAACGTTGGCACCACGTTTATCAAGTGAAATATCGTTTATGGGTTCCACATTTATAGCCCCAAAATGAAATAAAAATGTGCCCAAACATCGTTAGTAAACAAAACAGTAGACCTATTCATTTGGCTTCAGATTGCTCTGTACCCGCTTCATTTAGTATTTACCTGTTTTGTTTTGGCTTTATTTTGGCTTTATTTAATAACATAAGGTTACCTCCCTTTATGACAACACGCCTCAACAACACCGATATTTTCTGCGATCAACAGGTGACAGGCTCTAAGTTAACTATAAATTAGAAAAAAAACCATATCCAAACAACATTTGGGGACTGTACAGTGTTCATATGGGTTTCAGGCGCCTTAATTTAAATTAATTTGGGATTATTTGTGTTGATATTTTGTGTTTAAATATGACCTGTCTGCATGCAACGAACATTACGGCTTAGCAACAGGCCAGCTTAACCATTGCTATGTGAATTCAGTTCCCACTCATTAGGTATAGATTTAAACGAAACTCAATATTAATTAGATCGGCATATATTTGACCAAATAATCAGATTAAGACGGAATTGGTGGCAAAAACTTTTGAGCCAGTTTTGATGGGGTTTTGTGACTTGGCTGCGAAGTTTCACAGCTAGTTGACAACATCCCATCAAACCTTCATCAAACCCAGATAGTTTATATTGTGGTACGACATTTTGTGAAAGTGGCACCAGGTGTGTTTGGTAAGCTGACAATTTATTATCTTTTAATTAAAATAATCATAAGTTCAGAGTCAGTCATTAATTGCATTGGGCTGACAATTAAACAAGAATAAAAATATCATTAAGTATGATGTAAAACCCTAATCAAACAAACTGTTCGATGAGGAAATGGAACGTTGGACACATCTTCTTGTGGAGAATTATGAATTAGTTTTCTGTTAGAAAGTAATATGTAAGTTTATCGCTTCTCTGATATCACAAAAATTTAAAATTCTGGAAATACAAATAATTGTGCCCTCTGGTGGCTTTTCGTGTACAATTTACCGTCTGATGTGTTCCAAAACTTTCTAAATCTAGTTTTACAATTACATAGTAAAATATTTGATTTGTCATCAATTTTCTTTCAACTAAAAGGACATTTTCTTCATCGATTTTACAAAAAAAGAGATTCATTATTTTCCAAGGAACACAATTTTGTAATCGATGCCAAATTGATACTGCAACTTTAGAAAGTCTTCTCTACAATATATATGATGTTTTTGTTTGTTTTATTTCATACTAGCCGGTGGATTGTCTGTCCCGTTACATCAGTGTAGAGATTTATGACATGTATTGTTATTGGAAAGGGAGATGTTGGTCTATCACTTCTCTGATATCTTAAACAAGAGGAACTCGGGAAATACGATAAACTGTGCCACTTGGTGCTTTTCCTATTCGATTTAGTCTCTAATGGTTTTGTAAACTTTCTAGAATCGGATGTTACCAGTACATCTTTAACAAGTTATTTGACATTTGTTTCAAGTAAAATTACATTTTCTTCAATGCTGTTTAAGTTATTATGTTATTTTCCAAAGCAAAACAGTTTATAGCAATCGTCATATAAAAATTGCAACCTTGGTTTGACTTCTCCGTGATATACAAGATGTTTTGGTTGTCGTATCTATATACTAGTCGGAGAATTGGCTACATTTTCCTTTACATCATTGATGCGCGTTTTCTCATCGATGCTGTCGACTTCATATGAGATATTCTCTTGACACTCAACTATTTTTGTCGCCAAACATTTATGTGTCGGTTTAATGGTTGTCATACAGACAACACCGCTTAAGCCTATCAGCCAAGTCGGCCTTTCTCAACCATTTCCCTTCGTGAAACTAACGTCGGCCGTTATGCAGGTCAGTTAGGTCATGGGAGATAACTCTTGTCGATTTACGTATACATTTGTTGTTGTTTTTGTGTAAGTAGATGACATCATCGGATCTACATTAAACTTGAATTACACACACAGTTCGTTATTTTTATTTGCAACAAGTTGTAGGGGAATAGAAGGAAAAGCCTTCTATTTAAATGCGACTTAAGCTACAAAGTGCGTTGGATTGTTCAATATTTTTGGCATGAATCTGTAAAGTACTTTGGTTTAAATATCCGGCGATTAACATTACGCATTTTTCGGTAGTATTATTGCGGCGATTAACGTCCATGGTATAGTTTATGGAGACGACAGGAGGCGGAAACAACCGAGAGATGTTCCAATATGCCTATCCGCCTCTCAGATAGGTAATTGAATTGGACATTTCAGGACTCACTGGAAGAGTGAACATCTTGTGTTTAAGCTCCTGGTTGGATCGGAAACTAATGGGAGTGATAATGTCATGAGATGGACACCGGCATGTTAAACGAGAGGGCAGTCAGCCTGTGGTAACACAACTATCAGTTTTATATTTCATAGTGTGCTTGTGAATCGCTTCCCTTACTAATTGTGGGATGTCTGCGTAGATTTGTTTGATTGTTTGATTGGGGGTTTACGCCGTACTTAAGGTTATTTCACTTATATGATGGCGTGCCAGCCCAATGAGTGAAGGAAATCACCCTCGACGCCACTGGCAACAAACAACGACAAGATACAAGAAAACCACAGGACAAAACAGAACATAACAGAACGCCATAAACAGATCGACTTTATGTTGCCCCTTAACTCTGAGAGCACCAGGGACACAACGAAGCTCCCTCCAACGGCCCGCTCTCTGTGTGGAGAATTATGAATTGTATTTCTGTTAGAAAATGAGATATAAGTCTGTCATCTCGCTGATATCTTAAAAATGAAGAATTCTAGAAATGAAATAAACTGTACCACCTGATGCTTTTCATATTTGATTTCTCATGGTTTTGTAAACTTTATGAAATCTTTTTTAACAAATGCTTTCTTAACAAGATATTTGATTGGTGATGAATTTGTTTTTTAAAGTATACTGAAATTTGAAGTCAACGAGTTAACAAGCGACCTCATTTGTTATTTTAAAAGGACACAATTTTGTAATCGTTGCTATTAAAATTGCAACTTTAGTTTGACGTTTCTACCATATAAATATGGTGTTTTTGGTTGCCTTATTTATTGTCCGTCTTTCTATTTAGCAATTACATCAATGTGGAACTGTTATTTCATCCATGATACCGGGTCTGTATGGGATATTTGCTAGCGGTGCAAACCTTTTTTTGCAAACATTTATGTCGATGTGTGTAACGGATTGAATGGTTGTAATACAGACTAAATCTTCTAACACTACTCGTTTCTCTTATCGGTTATTGAATCGAGATTTTCCGCACTCACCGGAAGAGTGAACATCTAGGTTGCGTTCGCGCGTCCCGGGTATAACCTGACTCGGGTGAGCTGACGTCATACTCCCCTAGGGTAAAGTTCTGTGCAGGAGTGTTAGCTCTAAAGCAAAGTTGTCGATTTGAAATAATTTTTCATTTAAAGCAAATTCTGAAATCTCAATAAAGCCTAATTTAAAAAAAAAATGTTGGTTGATCAACGTTATTCGCTATACCTACGGAATGTTCCGAGCGGATGGTCACCTGACTTTCTCTTGCTTACCTGCTCTGGAGCTGGGGAACTTAGGGATGCCCCAAGTGTGACGTCATTGGACACGTGAACGCAAAAGTCTCACACCTGAGTTGAGCGGGGGAATGGGCGTGAACGGAAAAGAACACCCTACGGTTGATTCGAGTAAGCCCGAGGGACGCGCAAGAACGTACACCTTGTGTTTAAGCTCCTGGTCTGATCGGAAACTAATGTGAGTTTTTATGTCATTGGATGGATACCGGCATGTTAAACGAGAGGGCTGACAGCATGGGGTAACACAACTATCGACTTTATATCTCATAGTGTGTTTGTGAATCGCCATACTTGCTAATTAATTGTGTGATGTCAGCGTTTGCGTCAACGGTATTTTTTTTACCTTGTTTTTTCTTGTTTCGTTTCTCCAGGGTTCGTTCTATATCGGCACCAGGTGTTAAGTCTGTAAAGTATTTGTAGTTAGTGTAAATATTACATGAGCTCAAAGCCTTCCTCAGACTGGTTATTGTGTTTTCACAGCTTTCAAGTCCCCCTAGATGACAACTTTATTGGAACTCTCTAACATATCAAGAGTCCAGACTTAACTCATCAAGGGAAGTATATAAAAGATTACCAGCAACAAAAGTACAAACAAAAGACTAACATTGGAGCGATATATGTTTGTGGGTCATACTTGAAGGCAAATAGTTTCGTCTTTTAAGTCTTTTGTCCAATACATATAATTTAGAATTAAGAATTTGAAGAAACACGACCGAATAATTGTCCACAATGAACTGATTCTAACGATAGAAAAAACAGATATTTCAGGAAATGTCAATGTCCTATTGATCACATCGAAATGACTCCTGCGTACAACTATCATCCAAATTGTAACCGAAGTCGAAAGCGTACAATCTAGACTTCTGTAAGATATTATTTAGACCATTCTAAAAATAAAGAAATATTGAATTGAATTTCTTTCAGAGGATGTTTAAAAGAGACTCTTGTATAGCATCTTTACATTACATTTGTTTTGAAAAAGTG
>JAUELC010204365.1:0-10765 GCA_031471745.1 Cryptochiton stelleri | reverse complement strand
AGTGTCTACCCTCCATTCATGAACTACACCATCACTATGTCAGGAGATATGTAGAAACATTAAAATGTCATAGTTTATTTTATCTTTGAGAAATATGGAACAAAAATTTTTACGGTCATAAATTATGTGGCTCTATTATACCGTTAAAGAATTATCGCCCAATAACATAATCGAGAGAAAACTCAAAGTTCATGAATAGACCAGACCCTGTTCGCTGAAATCCAGCACCAATATTATATGGGTGGGTGTGCGTGTTATAGGATGGGAGGGGCGGGGGTCGAATACATCAACGTGATCGATACAAGCAAAACAATACAATGGGAAAAATGCTAAATCCAGAAAACAAGAGTGCATTACATTTTGCAGACTAAAAAAAGTAACAAATTAGTCTTGCAGTTGTTCGTATAGCAATATAATAAAAATAGTGATTTAAACAGTGTCGTACAGTTATAGTGCGAATAGCCCTCTGAGGCTGCATGCGCCATCAATCACAACCAACCAACCAACCAACAAGCAATTCATATAGATACTAAACAAAATAGCAAAATAAACAAAAGCAAATTACCTAAATGACCGTGTCAGCATCGATCTGAACCGAAGAAAAATCGTGTGACGGGAGATGACCTTACTGTCCCTTCTGACAGTTGAAACCATTTAACTTCAAGCGTGCATCACACTGTCAAAGTGAGCGGCTGCGCTCAATTAAAAATTAACTCTCGGCAAAAATATATTTACAGTTCAAACAGTAAATTTGGTTTCAATTCTAATGTACACAGGAAGCTATTTGCCCCAAAAATCAGTTGTATTTATTTCGTATCCACATCACACAAAATTTGGACTGCATTGTTATTTCTTGAAGGGTCAGCCATCGATGTTTTATATTTTAGGGAATATACAGTTATGCAGTGTGGTCGAGATCATCGGGCCTATAGTACGATCCTACCTAGTTCATTAACATATAAAAGAACTGCAAAAATAAAACGTCAATTTAAGCGAGGCAAACATAAAACCAATGTCTGCAAGGCAGACTGAAGTTATCACAGGGTTCAGGATAGAGTATTGAGAGTTCGAATCCCAAATCCCAATCTGAGCACAGGGTTGGATATTCCAATATCCAATCCTAATCTCAACACAGGAATGGGTATTCCAATCTCCAATCCCAATTTCGGAACAGGATTGGGTATTCTAATATCTAATCTCAGTACAAGATTGGGTATTCGAATCCCCAATCCCAATCTCAGCACAGGATTGGGTATTCGAATCCCCAATCCCAATATCAGCATAGGATTGGGTATTCGAAAATCGAATCCCAATCTCAGCACAGGATCGGGTATTCGAAAATCCAATCCCAACCTCAGGACAGGTATTCTTAACAGCTTTGGATGATACCCTGGCTATAAAGATCTCACTCTCCTCTTTTGCTTTCATAGTTGTTTCCACAACAAACAAGGCTGTTTATGGGACGAAGCAAGACTAAAGAGAGTAAGAATGTAGCGAGCTAAAATCCATATCATATACCGTATTCACTCGTTATATTCAGTGATAAATAATTATTGTACATACATGTTCGGTGGGTCATATTGGTTTGATGATGCATATTTGCCTGGAATATTTTCACAGATTAATGTCCCTAAAACGTCCTATTAGCTGACAATAACAGACTTCAAAGACTAGCAAGACAAAAGAGATTAAGAATGTAGCGAGCAAAAATCCATATCTTATATACTCGTTATATTCAGTGATAAATTGTACATATATGTTCGATGGGTCATATTGGTTCGATGATGCATATTTGCCTGGAATATTTTCATAGATCAATGTCACTGAAACGTCCTATTAACTGCCAATAACAGACTTAAAAGACTGTGAGCCCCTTTGAATATAAATTTATAACCATACTTCTGAAATGTGCTTAATAATGTTACAAGTTATAAAAGAGACCAGTTGCCTTGCCAACTATATGTAAGGCTTGCTTAGGGAGCAAAATAGTTACCGGTCCTGCTAATGCAGACGAAAATATAAAATCAAAATGCCAACCCATGCTGTTTAAATATATTTCTAAAGATTAATCGCTCATATTTAAGATAAACTCTCAGAGGCAATGTTTTTCACTGGATTTAAATTTTGAGAATCTGGTCATATGACAGACGTAGCGTACTCTGTTCACATGAACTATATTTAATTTTATAACTTATCGTAAACCTATTGAATAGTCGTTGGATGCTCAAACCCGTAAGGGGAACTAAAGCCAGTCCTTAATAAGATTTTTACTCTGTTTCTAGGCTATACTAGATCTCTGTGAGAGAGGTTTAGACATTTTTCTTCCTTTTTTTTTCTTTACCAATCAGAAACGTATTGAATGTGCTAGTTTGTCTTAACTTTGTCTTAATTATGTACTCACAGTTTCATTATTCTTGTACACCTCTTCCAAATAAACACCCAACTCACCCATTTTCTAATCAATTCCTCCCTTTTATCAACCATAGTTTGGCTGTATTTTTATATTTTATACATTTCTTTAACACGTGTGATGATTGTCAAGAATTTGTGAATTTTCTTAGATATATTTCTTGACAATTATAAGTAACAAATTAAGCTCTTTATCTCCCAACCCGAATTCCAAATAATTTCATGATTTTAAATTTATTATTTAATTTAAGAGTTCTGTTTATCCATATTTTCAAAATATATCTAAACTGTTTTTATCTCAATGCATTCTACAAATAATTATTATATTGTTTCTTTTTCATTTTCAAATAACTGACACTGTTCGTCTTCAGATCTATTCATTTTATGCAGATAGTTGCTAATAGTCTATGTAAAACCTCGTACTAGAAATCAGTCAGTTTAATGTAACTAGTACATTCCTAGATGGAATAAAATAAATGTTTCCAACAGTTATCTGTTAATACTATATCAAGTAGATTTTTCCAAGATTTATGTTTGTGCATATTATTGTAATTCTTTCATTCATTATTCATTAATTTATAATATAGTTTAGTGCCTTTCTCTTGTCGTACTTATATTGTTTTGTTTATGTGACGGGGTAAAACGGATTGCACATATCAACATTTCCCTCTATCTCGAGTTTGTACTTCCATTCTTTCAGAATTAAAGAAACTAAATTATGGAAATCCAAAAATGTTTCTTTAACTTTAAAGTTTGCTCTGAATTCTTCAAAGCCAAAGATCGTACCATTTTTGATGAGTATATATTTTACACATAGGATTTTAGCCATTTTATCGCAAAACAACAACTGAATAAAAGGTAACTAATTGGTTATCTTTTACACCTTTGTTTATGCCACATTGGTAGATACATTGATGCGGTATTCAGACAGCCACAGGATACAGAAACATTCAAAAATACTTTTTCAGGTAAACTAATAGCTTAATATATTGCCAGGTCTCCGGGAACGTGTGACGGAGATACATACGATAAACATGGTCGTCTTTATTTGTCAACAGTACCAAACATGATACAGACAATACTACCGATCGATTGTCGAGTATTAACCTAAATATATTGAGACTTCCAATCAGTGCTAAGGAAATAACAGGATCCTGGAAGGACACGATTCTCTAGAATTTCGTCGGTGGAGATCTAAAAGACGACCATCCTTTATTGATTGTCTAGAAGACCAAATAATCCCACCGGATATGAGAGATACACCGGGGAAGAATGTACACGAGAAACACCCATGTGACAGACAGGGGAACCAATTACACACCGATAAATCAATGATACTTATATAGAATCAGTTTTAATTATCTCGCCGGAGACATCTGATCTGCCATACTAGGTACATATTCGCAGTCGAAACAAACCTGATTTCAACCTTTTCTGATAAAAAATACCTATTTCGCGTATGGTGTGTTATCTGTTTAAATATGCACTCGATCAATATTTAAGGTATTTAATCTACACTGTGCAATATCATGATTTTATCATTGCAAGCAATACCAACAATTAACGCGAAAATACAGAACTATTCATCAGATCAATATCAATACATAGACATAAACCAGACACAAACTGTGATATATCAACCAGTCATATAAACTATTGCCATTTTGGTTAATTTCCATTCAAAATAAAACGGTTAAGTGGTCATGGTGAAATGATGATAACAGCAGGACTCAACTGTTACAAAATACCGTACACTCCATCACAAACCACTATCAGTTATGCTATATCAATCTAACGGTCGATTCACATTTGTTCCAAGGACAATTAGTAACTTATAGCGGATAAGATAACTTATAGTGGACAGTATTCCATCGTCAATTGTACCATAGTTTAAGGTGGAAGAGGGTTAAAATGTGCACAGAGAACAATGTAACAAATGCAGTGTTAAGCAAATGTTCACGCACGAGCCCAAAGATACAAATTGAGGCTTAACATAATCGTTATTGCAATATATGTATATATTAAATGTCGCCACATCCCAATAAGGCTGAATTCGTTTAATCAACTGTCCATACTTCAGCAATTTTACCACGTTTGGCGTCGCGTCAATAATGCCTTTTGCGTTTCTATGTTGTAACGTCCCGACATCTGTAAAACTACGGTCTGATAATAATTGTGTAATATACCAGAAGATACGCTATCTCTAGTTCAGCCGTAACTTTGTTTCCGTTGAAATATAAGCTTCTTTCTGTTTTTTTTTGTTGTATTGTTTTTTGTTTTCTATTCCAATCAAAAAGGCTATTCTACTCCGTGTTAGTTGTACGTTTCCAGATAGGAACTAGAACAAAGCATACATTTTATGTTGTTTAGTTTTAAACTATTTTATATGGATTAACACCATTATATTCTACTTGATTGGGTGTACACATTGATGAACTCAAGACGTTTCTCCTGTATATTTGCCTCCTCTACTTTGAGGATAGAGTTATTGTGCCACACTGGCACTCAATATACGGCTATACCGACTGTAAAGGCATTACAGCGGCTTCTTGATTTCGTTAGGATGTGTGGTGAAGCCAGATACATCGTTTGAAGTCCTGGCTGGGATATACATGTTCTGCTACATATTGTTAACCTCACTCTGCATTGATCACTCTTGATATAGACGTAATACCCATAGGAACGCCTTGGTTGTATTGTGTCTGTGTGTTCCTGTCACGTTGTGTTTTAACAAGTTACTCTACAAGACAATATGAGAGGCGGTAATGAAATGTCAACAGACAACATGCAAACCTCCTACAAAAGCTGTGCTGTTCAGAGTTGTCCCGTCTTGAAACATATAAATATGAAACGTCTGTTTGTGATCATTTCTGATCAAAACCTATAATACCAGTGTTAAATGGTGGTATTCCCTCTATCGTTAATACAATGCACTGTTTTTCCAGTCACATCTGAAAGATTTGTTAATATTAATCAGTTTGTTGTTTGTTCATTCCGGATCAAATGGTCTCTTCTATCACATTATATAAGGTGGGTCGACGGACACTTTACAATGTTAATCCTAGTGTAGAAAAGACGTATAGTTATATACTTAGATGATGTTACAACTTAGTTCACGTTTCGTGTCAAAACCACATGGTTATTAGTGTGTTTGAAAACATATATTCAGTATTTCTGTATATATAAACAGCATTTCCTTGATGCGATAATTTGCATTTTGAATGAGACTGGCTTTGTCACCTTTCGGTGTGATTAAGGAACAAGACAGCATGTAGACAGGGACAACTTCAAGACGAATGGGGGTAAAATGTGCGCGAATTAAGCGGCGGATATGTATTACAAGTTAACTTACCATGTACTAAGGCCTACTAAGTGCACGACCAAGACCTGCGGCGCCAATTTGACCTACAACCCTTATTAGATACGTGTTGGTTGTATACATTCTATATATTTGCCTGTTCGTTATGACGCACCTTAGTCCTGATCAACATACCAACTGATTTCTTCGGGTATCTGGGTAATTGGAAATAGCAGATAAGACTTTCTGTCAACAGAAATATAATTGTTCGACAAACTAAGGGAGAAGCAATCAATTACAGTCAATGGTTTATTTGGATTCAGCTAGTCAATTGCACTCTATCATTGATTGGGGACCAGCCACCGTCTCCATCGGTCGAAACTCGAATGGACACCTCATAACTTCACTCATTATTCTCTGGAAAGCATTTGTAAAGTGTAAGAGTTAAAACAAATTTATGAACATCAAAATAACATTTTACAATAATTCAACAAAAGGCCGCTTCATGAATTATAATGACCTAACATAAAGATCCAATATAAGATTATCTTCGTTCATTTGTCACTTTATCTTTCTGAATCAGTAGCTAATTCTCATAACGATAAAATTTATGTTGTGTCATGTATTTGTGGTTTATTGCATTGCCACCATTAAAGGTCTTTGCCAGAATTGTTTGTTCATTTGAAAATTGTTAACGTTTCAGGCAATAACCTTTGCACGGTTATGTTTTACAATTCTCGCATGAAAAATCTTTTTCACATAATATGGTTTTGTACATATACATTGTAAACCTATACACATGTTGAGCTTAACTGAGTTCGATTTTTTACAATTGCCCCTGGAGGAAAAGTTATGGAACAGCTAATGTTCCAGGGCCATCGGGTTTGTTCCGGTGAAGTCGGCCTTGTTTAACCCAATCTGTACCCACGTATGTATTAGCCATATACTTTAATCTCGTAGTCATTGTTTTACTCACTTCAGTAAAAGTTTTATCGTTCCCATCAGTTCTGTAACACTTCGCAGGAACTAGACAATTAACGTGTTTGTACAACACCGCCTGGAGGTCATCTCACGACATAATAACAAAAACTCAGGTGAAAAATGATATGTGAGCTTTAAGGGATGGATGAAGTATAAAATTCATTCCAGGGAATTAATAGCACTAGAAATAATAGAACAAAAGCAGTGTGAAATTTGGGACATTCCCTTCAGCAACGATGTCGCCCAATTCCCCGTCAGACGCCCGTACTGGGCCATCGTTCTATTCTGTTTGTACACATCAGCTTGCATCGGCCTCAAAACTCAACCTGGTATAGTTATATATTCGGTCGATATCAGCAAACCATGCACCTGATAGTGGTCATCCGAGGTCAACTTAAGAATGTCAGTCGAATAACACATCAGTTAACTGAGTTCATGGACCAAATTTGACCTATATACACTAATATAACACACTCATCATAAACCATGACTCAAATGATCCATGCCAATATCAAAAAGTTAACTAAAATCCAACCTGCAAGTGGAGAAAAACAAAACAATAGAGAAAAAACAATTTTAATTTTACGAACTATTTTCGAACCGGAAGTGGTCATGGTAGTCTGTTTTCATGTACACTCATTTACAGGCAATCGGGGAGTATTTTAAAATATAGAAAGTGTCACAATGGTGTTTCAACAAAAGACATTCGCACATTAAATTTTCATCAGAAAAAAAGTCAGCCTGGTGCACAGTTGTTGCCTTAATGCGATTTGTCATGTTGTCTTCGTTAGTTTGCATTGGCCACTAAGGTGTCCACGTGGGTTAAAATACTGAGATATTCTGAGAAGGTTTTTGTTATATTGTACTCTTGGTAAACCTCCTTGTATCCGTCACGGACTATTTGTAAATCACTTGACTTCCGTAAAAGTGGCTAGAGAATATGGTGGCAAAACCACTTAAATATCGGTACTTCTGGAGCGACTGGATAAGACATTTTGAAGTATCACTTTATTCCCAGTCTAAAGTATCAGGAATCTGTTTTATTTTCCGCAGCACTAGTGCATCAGTGTACTTCGCGGTATCGACCGCAATTAGGTCAAAATCACAAAAAGGACAGTAAAAAGTTTGCTTAATTAGAGGGTTGCTGAATATTTCTCAAACGGTTTCAAACAGCATTTCTGAAAATAAATAGAGCTAATTATAGCATTCATTGACTTCATCCATCCCCTCAAGTCCTCACCCTGGTCGCCTAGCGATTTGTTTTATCAGTTTTCATTACACTAGCCCCGTAATGAGACTCGGTGTTGAAGTGCTGTGGTGTGTTACCAAACTAATAGAAACAACGACACGCCTGATCCTGCAAACGTTTTCTTCTAATGTATATTATTAATGTTTTATTACTATTTTGTTTACCCGTAATGACAAAACAATAAAATCTCATGTCTCCTTAAACTATACCAGGTTGAGTTGTGAGGCTAATGCAAATATAACTTTATTAAATAATCACGTCCAGGGGAATATGCTGCTTTCTCAAACAATTGAAATCAATATCTCTGGCAGTTTGAATACTTGTAGGTTGTTATGGACACAACAATCTACAATCTATTGCCCCTGGTAACACAGTGGCTTTAAATTCTATTATAAAAAAAATTGATTAAAGTTTTCAACTCATTTGGGGAACGAAAGCGATATGTATAAAAATAAAACAGGCAATCGCCAGAAGGTTACAAATTGCTGTTAAACTATCTCAATAAGCACATAATACACTCATTCCTGAAACTCGATGGCCCAGTACGGACGTTGCGCGAGGAATTCGGCGACATTGTTTCTCAAAGGAATGCCCCAAATTTCAAACTGCATGCGTTTTATTCTTTCCAGTGCTTTTTTTTCCCTGGAGTATATGTATACTGCATCCATCGCTTTAAGCTGTCACATGTCACTTTTCACCTGAGTTTTTGTTATAATGAGTCGTGAGATGACCTTCAGAAGGTAAAACCACGTTAATCGTTTAAATCCTGCAATGTGTAACATAACTGATAGGAACGATCAACACTTTTCACTAAATTGGGTAAAAAAAAAGACTACCCGAGTAAAGCATAGGGCTAATACATACCGATTGGGAAAACAACCCCGACTTCATCAAAACCGATTGCCCTTATAAAATTTGCTCTTACATAACTTTTCCTCCAGGGGCAAAATTAAAAATAGAACTCAGTTAAGCTCCACATTTATATAGGTTTACAATGTATATGTACTAAATTCGGTTTGGTTAGGACAACACTATGGTATTTAGACATCGGAATTACAGGATTGGTGTCTGGTTTTTAAGACATAATATAGTCCATAGAAAATACGGTATATATTATTAGAAAAATATTTTTGATGCAAGGAATATGTAAAACAAAACCATGTGAAGATTATTGTGTGAAAGGTAAACAGTTTAAAAAATGAACCAACAATTCTGGCAAAGATCTGTAATGGTGGCAAGCCAATATAATAAAACTCAAATGCATGGCACGAGATTATTATTATCGTTATGAGAATAAGCTAAGGATTCAAAAAGATAAAGAGAAAAATGAACGAATTGAATGTTATATTGGATTTTTTTGTAACGCCATTATAGTTCATGAAGCGGTTTAGTGTTGAATTATCATAAACAGTTATTTAGATGTCCATAAACTTATTTTAACTCTTACATTGCTCAAATGCATTCCAGAGAATAATGAGTGATGTTATAAGGTGTCCATTCGAATTTCGACCGATGGAGACGGTGGCTGGTCCCCAATCAATGATAGAGTGCAATTGACTAGCTGAATCCACATAAACCATTGACTGTAATTGATTGCTTCTCCTTTAGTTTGTCGAACAATTATATTTCTGTTGACAGAAAGTCTTATCTGCTATTTCCAATTACCCAGATACCCGCCAACAATCAGTTGGTATGTTAATCAGGAGTAAGGTGCGTCATTACGAGCAGACAAATATAAAGAATGTCTTTAATCAACATGTATCTAATTAAGGTTGTAGGTCAAATTCGTGACGCAGGGCTTGGTCGTGCACTCAGTAGGCCTGCGTACATGGAAACTTGTGATACAGTTCGGCTACTTGGTTCGCACACATTGTCCCTCCATTCGCCTATAATTGTTTCTTTGGCGGCATGATGTCTTGCTCCTTAATCACACCGAAAGGTGGCAAAGCCAGTCTCATTGAAAACGCAAAGTTATCGCATCAAAGGCATGCTGTTGACTAAATGTGTTCAGACACACACACAAACTTGTGATTGTGACACGGAACGTGAATTGAGTTGTGACATGATCTAAGTATATAACTGTATGTCTTTTCCACACAGGGATTATTCGAATGTCTTTTCACAGACTCTGAAATACGGGAATATATCTTGAGTCAAAGTTTACAGTAGTAGGACTGCTGCGCACTACATAATAAGTAAAGCTGCTGCGTGCTACATAATAAGGACTCGAGGCTGAGTTGAGGTCAAGTGGGCGTGACATCGTCATAGAGACGGTTCCGCGAAGGGGATGACGTCATGATGAAGGATGATGTCACGGTTGTCTGTTCGGTCAAACCGGAAGTGGTTGCTTGGCTGCATGACGGAAATGGCATAGCGTGTTGATCACCTTATATACTGACCGACACAAGTTTGCTTCGAGTGAGGCGCTTAAAGTAGGGTTAGACTTGTATTAATTCTAGGAATGATTTTCACCCGGATTGAAACGAGTAAGCAAGGCTAAGATATCTCTATGAATAGCCCATGGAGTGGCCCATACGTCATGGCCGCAGTTATCTCCCTATGCGTTGCAGTGTATGACCTTAACATCGCGTCCGCAGAACTTAGGAATTCGAAATACATACTAAGGAAGGTTTGTTCTTATTAGTATATAAAGGGCAGCTGAGCGAGTGGTAACGTCATAAACCGGAAGTGGTTACTTGGTTGCATCACTGATAGGACGAAGCATGTTGGCCACCTTATTTACCCACCAACACAAGGTTTGCTTCGAGCGAGGTGCTTAAAGTAGGGTTAGACTAGTGTTTTGGGTTGTGTTAATTCTAGGAATGATT
>JAUELC010204254.1:0-10765 GCA_031471745.1 Cryptochiton stelleri | reverse complement strand
TGTCTTGTACTTAAGAAATAAAGTGCAGTTTTCTGTCCTTTATTGGCTGATAAAAGGTCAGTTGAATGGGGTGTTTCTGTAGGAGGACAAGGGTCTGAAGGTCCCGAGTTATAAAATTATAGTAAACAACCCCATTTAACTGACATAAAACTGCACTTAATTATTTCTATTCTAACACATTCAAGCTGAATAATATTATTGTAAATGTGATAAATAAATTTTCAGATCATATTTCAGTAACCGATTCCCCCTAAAATGAAGTAAAACGGCCCCAAAATATTCTTGAGTACCATCAACACTTCTTTCACATGAGTAGAATGGTGTTTTCTGAAAGCGTTCACAAAAACACGACGTCTTAATAGGCGAGGTCATTGGTCGCCTACCAAAAATGACGAAAAATGTTTTGTAACGTGATGTTTCTGTTGTCATAACGTTAAGTCGTGCAAATGTTCCGTATATGTAAAACAGTTCTAGAAAAGGAAGCAGACAGCCATCCTTTATTGTCTCATAAAGGGTCAGTTGTTCGCCTATCAGCTAATTTTTGACAACTGATCAAATGTGTTAGAATTCCTAATCTAGTTTGGACAAAGACATCTTTCTAATTAAAATTTTAAATGATGTTCTGATAAACTCCATGATGATCTGTTCTTAGGTTCAGCTATCTCTTTTCACCAGATCCTGTATACTTATTGGTGCAATCAATTTTTAATGAGATAAAACCAAAGAATCACAAACTGCAACAGGAATGAGTGGGCTTCAAATTTGATATCATTTTTGGACTCACATATTGGACATGTCAACTGTACATCAGGCGTAATTCATTGCCTGAAACATGTCAAATACTTGAGAGTTGCCAGACATACAAGCTATTTCACCCAATGTAACGGCTTTACTTTCTTATACCTACGATCTCAGTAAATCAATATTCTACTAACTGAGTATATTTTTCATCTGCATATGTCCATGATTACGTGCCCTCTTGGTAAGGGCAGCATGTTCCATGTACAGTCATGCTGTCTGTACTAAGCACTGGAGGAACATTATTTTTCCAACAGAGCAAAACACTTCACATTTTATGGTTGTGTTAGTGTGGTTATTTACCGTTGGATTACACTGCCGTCATATAAGTGAAATACCCTTAAGCACAGAGTTAAACACCAATCAATCAATCAACCATGACTACGTTCCTTAATTAAGTCAGTAGAATGTTACTTAACAAGAACAGTGCTGTAGACCTGTTCTAAACATGTTAAAATTCAACAAAGAGCAAAACAAATCATCATAAAAGTTGAACACCATGCTGGAACTGCCATGTCCAAATGGAAGCACTCTTCACACAGAGGCGTGCTGAGGACCTACTCTGTACTGAAGGGAGACCACAACTCTCCTGAGTTTCAGTTTTCTTCAGGCCTGATTTGTCAAACTCACTGATATTACTCAAATGAGACTGAATTTTTTTCTCTTCCTCAATTACTGAAAATTAAATAATTAAATATCGGATAATATCCGTGTATCTAAGCATACTAATAAGGAAGTAAATACTTACTGATATCAAACACATTAATAATTAGTTGGCAACTTTGTTTGCAAGGAATGGATGAATACTTACAACCTTATATCATGTAAGTTAGTGTGCAATGCTGAGTATATATAGGCTATGAGCCTATGAACATTGAAATGCAGGTCATTAGAGCTATTGCAATTTACAATAATAATATTGTTATAATAATAGTTGAGTGTCCTCATGGTCAGTTTGGATGAACAATATAGACCAAAGTTTGGAACAGGTTAGTCAGTATTTATATTTAATAATATTTGATGGAGGGCGAGTGACAGTGAGTAAGCCCGAATAAAGCTTCCCTACTCATGAATTTTGTCTTAAATTAAGTCTGTGCAATAATGATTATGGGCTCATCCGAAGAGGATATCCAGTGACCAACTGTGAGTCTTTATTTATTTGCCAGCTCAATAGTTTCTATTTAAACAGTGATTAAACTAAAAACAAAATAGCATTCGTAGGGGCAAACATGGCCGTAGTTTCTCACTGTCCCTCTCCGTCTATCAAACATATCAAATTATTAAATACTGGTAATCAATAGGAGAATCACCATCCATCACTAAGACCAAAGTCAATTCCAATAATCAATAGGAGAATCACCATCTATCACAAAGACCAAAGTAAATTCTAATGATGAGGAAACATCTATACGACTTATACCAGGGCGATAAAATTAGAGTTGCTACCAAGTGAAGTTTACCAGATTTACCATGCACCTGGAACATGTATCTATACATAAACCACCATCTCAATATACCTGCTCTTATATATATATATAGATCATGAGGGGTATTTTGAGACATCTCAAGGGTAAGACAACAGACTTCCAAAAATAACAGCAAACATCAAAGTTTTTTTCTTTCCTTGTCAGAAGGTTTATGTTAACTGTTTCAGTTTATAGAATGAAGACCTCTTTCAAAAGTATGGTGGCTGACCTCTGCCAGTAATAATAACTATTTAATAGGGAAATATACACATTCAAAACATGCTATTTTGGTTTTGAATGGAGTGATTTGCCAATGATGAATCACCATTGTACCAACGCCTGTGGTTTGACAAGGGCTTATTGAAAGCTCCCTCCAACAGAAAGCTCCCTCCAACCGCCAGCTCCCTCCAATCACCCGCTCTCTCCAACCGCCCGCTGGCCAGTTTAAAAGCAATTGGTAAAATTGTACCGACCGAATAACAAAAAAGCATCTGGTACCACATATTATAAATGAATAAAATTATTTTGGTAAAAATGAGTGTTTGATCATTTGACCATGTGATTAACCCACGCAAAGCAGATTTTGAAAGCAGTTGGTCAAATTGGTAAGGAAGGAACATCAAAGACCAATGAACCAGAGACAAACCTTAATATAGCCCTTCTTTGTATTAAAAGCAGCGAACAAAAAGTGAATGCGTGTCTCAACCGAGAGAGAGAGATGAGAAGCTTTATGTAGCTAATAATACAATTAAATACAATATAATTACCATATTATAATTAAATAGTATAATGTACCAATACATGTATGGTAAGAGTGTTAGCCTCTGCCAGCCAAACGTCCTGGGTTCGATCACCGGCTAAGGCATGCAATTTTTGTCTTTCTTTACATTTATTAAATATATACAGTGAATATAATGTGAGGTTGTGATAATACTGAAAGATACAATGTATATATGTGGAAGGATGTGAATAATACAGCACAGGCTCTAGAATCTATCAGGTGAAGTAGCATGCAGGATTCACACTGACAGGTGCCTATCTCCATGGCAATATAATGGAGAACTTGTTGATTATTAAGCGTGCGTATCCAGGCAAATCTCTTACTCTTTGGATCAGGCATGACAGATTTTTCTTGTGTGTCCACTTTGTTCAATCCATCCACATTAAACTGACTGATATTGTTAAGGTGAGCCTGAGCTTTTTTCTCTTCTTGGACGGCTGTAAATAAACACTGGCATATGTTACAGGTTTTTTCACTTACATGTATGTTGCGTAACTTGCGTTCATCGTTGCTTGACAATTGTTCCGGCAACATTTGCCCCAGCGACAATTGCTCCCACGATAATTGCTCCGGCGACAAATTGCTTCAGCGACAATTGCTCCGATGAAAATTGTTGCCAGGCATGGTACCCAAGACAGCAGGAGCAATTGTCGCCGGAGCAATTGTCGTTGAAGTAAATGTCGCCGGGGCAATTGTGTTGGATTTGCGTTCATGTAACTGAAGTCCTGGCACACTGGAGAATTGATAAATAAACTAACAAGCCAGTCAATCACCAGCCCCTTAATAAAGAGTACCTACATACCCAGAAAGAAAGCATAGCACTCAAATGTGTAAGTTTGATGCACTCCACACTTTCTCTCCGATCATTGAGTTAAACCAGAAGTCAAGAAGACCCGTTTGAAATTCAATGTGGGCTAAATACAACCCTCAATAGCCAAACATGAACACTGTACTCAAAGAACTGAAATGAACAGCACAGTTACCATTTGTGAGCAGTGGGAATAAACAAACAAATCAGGATATTATGAACATAAAACTTACTTTCTTTGTCTGGCAGTGGGTTTTTCTCTTGAGTTTCCACATGTTTCATCTTACGATCAGTCGTAATCTCGGCAATGAAGGGGGCTTTCTTATCACCAGACATTTTCAATCCTTGCAAATCAAATTATCTTCTTAAACAAAACTGAAACACACACAAGAAAAAGAGTATATTAGTAATTATATATTATATAAAACAGGTACATGTATCATATTACACCTTGTAATGGATGCTCTAATCACACTGGCACTTACAATGGTATGTATCGTTGCATGGTTAGTGCTGATTATTCTTTACCAGCCAGCATATCTATTAGTTACATGTAATAATATTACAAATAAGACGAAGGGCCTAATCTATTAATATTTTCTTTGTGCACAAGCAAGTGTTTTGTAATTGGTTCAAAAATAAAGTCAAATAATATACAATAATAAACGTTATTTTGAGAGTTGACTGAGAAAACTTGGTCAACAAATCGTTGATCTTTTCTGAGACATCTTGATTCTTACTAACTCACAAAAAATAAACCTTTACAACTGTAAAATTACTCCACCAGCAAACATTTACAAGATGTAAAATAACATTGTTATAGCCTGAGAGTAATGCCTATCCTCATGGTGACTCAAATAGAGTTGAAATACTGAGGTTTATGCACCTTTTCGGAATTTCTTACTGCTTTATCCTGAGTACATGTAGGTTACGACAACTTTTACTTATTGTCTAGTCACATTCTAAATAACACATAAACGAGATCTAATCATATGGATATCACCAAGACACAAACAGGAAACATATTTCAAAGAGAAGATTAAGGCAAAGTTTTCAAAAGCTAGAGATTTAAGTTAATTTGGAAATGAGCCAAACGGAATTTGTGTAACCTTTTTAACTCTCAGACAGTCTGCACTTTATTTAAACGGCTAACTCTATTCATACATCCTTGCAACTGCAACACGTATATCTGTAAATCACCTAAAATTTCAACCATTAATCACTGTCACATTTTTGCAAGTATTGTAAGTATTATAACATGTTAACGAACAAATTTATGTTTTCTGTAAAATCATGACTCTCCCTCAGAGCAAAATTGTATCAGACTGAGATAGCTTCCAAAGTAGTCATTTCCTGGTTGGATTTTTGGGGTGATTAAGGGTATGTTTGCATTTTTGCTATATAAAATTAGCGTCCATGTAAAATACATGTCTCTAAAGATTTAATCACACAGGCACAGGGATGACGATTAATATTTTAAAAAATCGATAAATAATCTCATGTTCTAGATAAACTCTCAGAGACAATTTTTTTCAAAGGATTTTTATCTCGAGTTGTTATGGATAACATCTTTACATCGCAAAGGAAGGTAATAACGTATGTATGTGTAGTTATTTACAGGATATAGTGTATATGACAAAACACCGGAATTAACCCAAAAGTCTATCAATTAAGGATAATAAGAATTATGAGTTATCTGAAGGAGAGGGTAGTTTGTCCTTAACTACATGTAGTAAGTCTTTTAGATTTTTATTCCTTTTGTAGGCTATAATAGGTCTCTGTAGCAAGGGTTTAGACATTTTAGGTACCACTTTTTAAGGTACAGAAGAGGCTGTTTGTCACACTTTGCAAGGGCTTCGCGTTTCCACTCTGCCATAAAAATGGAAGCAAAGTTGGGACGTAATCTTTTACCAGTAAATTTGATTATGAACTCAGTCATTACTTTTCGAACTAAGCTCCAACAGTTTTAATATCTCAGTAGTAGGACGAGGACCAACGCCTTATCGATGGAATGCATTTTTAACAGACTGAAGGCCTGCTTCAATATCTTTATTGGTATACATAGATTCAACGTCAAGGGTTACTAATATGACGTCTTTATCAACCTGAATTTCAGATAATTTACTCAAAAAGTCCTCAGTGTTTTTAATAAAACTAGGGTGCCTGTTAGCAATTGCTTTGAGTTGGTAGTCAATAACTTCTGAAACGTGGTAAGACTCTGGTAAGAAATTCTGATATTATAGGTCTACCTGGGGCATACACGGTTGAGGTCATTTCTGCTGTGGTTTGTGAATTTTAGGAAGAATGTAGAAAAATCTATTTTTGGACTCCCGTCCAGCTAGTTAAAGCAATACCAAGATACGGAAACTTATAGTATGAAGACAACCTGAAAAAATAGGTTATAACAAAGTGAAAATGGTAGAAAACAGAATACAAACATAAAAAATATATACAACGTTTTGTCTATCTGTAAATATATTTCCACAGATTAACCATACTTGCATATGGGTGTCGAATTATTACAAACCTACGACTCATTTCTCATGTTCTAAATTAACTCCCGAATATTCTCCATGGTTCCTAATCTCAAGCTGCTATGAAGAACCGATACACATCTCGAGAAGAACCAGCACTCATTTAATTGTCGCTATTGACAATCAGTCAGCAGTCCAAGGCGCAATCAAATGAGCCCATGAACAAATAAGGATAGTGATCATGACTTATCATCGAGAAACGGGAGTTTAGTCTTAACCAGTACACCCTCAAGATTTGTATTCTTTAAGTAGGTTATAATACGTCTCTGTAGGAGAGGTATGCCCATTGACTTTCACTTAAATGTCTATTTCAGCAGCGAGAGACGGGAGTTTAGTCTTAACCAGTACACCCTCACGATTTATATTCTTTAAGTAGGTTATTATAGGTCTCTATAGTTCACTTAGGGTACTGGGTATAGATTCTCAGGCGATATTACAATAAAACCACGTTTTATTAAATTTTGAAGTGCTCTAGTGACAGGCAAATATAATAAATGGTCCTACATTCTGTTGAAAGATTTGAACCTTTTGAATTCTAGTTTAGAAAAACAAGTTTTATAATTGAGGGTTTTAAATGAATTAATTGTTGGATATAAACACAACCAGTTTTCTAGATCCATTGACGCAAATGATGTATCGATTGTTGACAACGAGGATATCGTCGATAGTTGTAACAGATAAGTGCATCATTAGCGTCATATTTTGATCCACAAATTCCACATGACGGGTTCATTTTTTCACATGACAGTCCTAACCCAAAAGATTCCATTACGTTTGTTCATATTGAAAAACCTAATCCCTGATTTAAAATTTACTGCTGCACCAACGGTGTGCGCATGCGTATTGTTAAACATATAGCCCGTTACATCACTACGCCATCAATTCATATTTTGAATTGTTCTTTGACGTCTGATGTTTTTCGAGATTGTTTGAAATCTGACAAAGGTTTTTGTCATTGACAGTGCAACAGTGCTTTTCTTTCCAATTATCGACCAATAATTGTGTTACCTATATTAATAAAGTCAAATTATTGAGAAAAAGAAAACCCTTTCAAATATTTATGTTGACTTTTCAGTCGAATTTATTTATTTATAAAGAATATATGTTATTCAGTGGCGATGTTTTTTTTGTTGTTTTTTTTTGGTGAAAACTTGAATATTACGTGTAAACAGGGAATACCGAACAAACCAGACGCAACACTGGCTTAAATATAGTTTCAATGACTTCGAAAATAAAATGTCCAAGTAGAAAAAACTTTGAAAAAAACACAAAAAACGTCATTACCACCGCGACAATTCCTCCGACGACAATTCCTCCGGCATCAATTGCACCGACGACAATTGTTCTTGCGGCAATTGCTCCGACTGCGACAATTGCTTCGACCACAATACTGAACTGCTGTAATGGGTACCATTCCTGATGACAACAGTTGTCGGAGCAATTGTTGAGGGAACAGTTTTCGTCGGAAGCAGTTATTGGGGCACATGTCACCGGAGGACATGTCACCGGAGCAATTGTCGCAAAAGCAATTGTCGCAAAATTAATTGTCGTCCGAGTAACTGTCGTCAGAGCAATTGTAGCAGAAGCTTTAATGATACATTATCTGCGACATCACATATTTGTTTTATATACCTATCCACATATCTGGGAACATGTAATTGTGTTTAAGGACAGCCATAAATATGTCTTAAATATATCAACCGGGTCAGGAAACTGAACAACTACTAATCACTCCTATTTTCCAGGCATGCTTTTCACAGCATTGACCCAATAGTTGTAAATCAGAACACTTATCATTTATCATATCATTCTCATCGCAAACCTCTTCATCTTCTTTAGACGCTATGTAAATACCAGGAATGAAGTCATATGCCCGAATAAAATAATTATTTCATTTCGCGTGGGATGCCGACCAGAAATGAAAGAATGACTTCATTTCCCGGTAAGCAGCCTACCACGAATGAAGTAACGATTTTACTTTTATTCCTGGAAGCATATCAACCAATTTGAAATAACCGTTTCCATTTTTTAATACATTTTATGTAATGCGTGTATATTTGATTTCTTCCGGTGTGATCTTTACCCAGTTTCCTTCACCAATTATACTGGCACCGCCTTAATATAAGTGGAATAACATTGAGTACAGCACAGGGCACTGATCAGTCAGATTTTCGCCTCTTTACTAGGCTCCTCCTCCTAGGTTATTTCATCTGCCTATAACAGTGGAACCGCCGTTATGAAATTGAAAACATCAATCAATCCATCCGCTTTTTCGTGTTTTGACGTCTACACTCTAACTAATAATGACGAATTTTCTCTTTAAATTCATCCGCATTCATATAAGTGCAATACTGGTTACGGTGATCATAATTGTCATGTTATTTATTTTGTTGATTAACTAATTTTATAATTTGTTTGTTAATGTAATGATTCATTTATAAATTTATTTATTAATTGATTTATTGACTGGGTGCTGATTGATTGGGTGGCTAGCTAGCTGGTTGGTTTACGTACAATAACCATCTATTCGATGCTCGAGCACACCATTTGTTCATTCCACAACGGGCGAAACTTACATGTCCTATTTTTACCATTTATAAATCCTTAGTGTACTTCAATAAGTACCCATATATTTTGCCATTATCTCGATCAAATTCCCCACAGTTTTCAAGATTGTCTTATAAAACAGCGTCATATTCGCAAATACAAAACTCCCCATCAGGTCATGAAATTACATAGACTATTTTGCTTGATTTACTATTTTTTATCATTCAAGTACCTGTGCTCGGAAATGGAACAAACTACCCACATATATGTGTGTGATTAATTCAAAATCCTTTTTTTTAATCACAAAGAAAATATGTCCTTGGCTAGAATCTTTGATAGGCACATATTTGCAGCTCACCGGTTTTAAAAAATAAATTAGCACGTTTTAACTATATAAACGTTTTTACTTTTACATTTCAACAAAAGGTTAGATGTCACACTGTAATAATTACAGTCGCATAAGTTTTACTATTTGGGAGAGAACAAGCTCGTGTATGCTCGCCATATTTGAAGCTCTTCGTAAACATGTATAAGGCATCTACATAGTTTAGACACTGGCTATCAGTGTATTCTGCCTAAATGTGTTGAGTACATTTAAAGTGAAGTACAAGTCAATCAATAATAGCGTTCTCTGGAAAGAGATTGAAAAGTTATATGGAATAAACGTGACAGTATCATTTGGTGAAATCATCCCGAACATCTAAGTGTCTATCAAAGAGGTCAGCATAGTTTTGATTGTTTCTAAACATCTAAGTGTCTACCAACGAAGTCAGAGTTGTACTGAATATTACTAAACATCTAAGTGTCTACCAACGAAGTCAGAGCTGTGCTGAATGTTGATAAACATCTAAATGTCTACCAACGAAGTCAGAGTTATACTGAATGTTGCTAAACATCTAAATGTCATTCAAAGAAGTCAGAGTTGTACTGAATGTTAAAAGCTAATTCATTTGCAGGTTATTTCTCGTGTGCATTAACAAATTTAATGTATTTAAATATCATATCGCATAGTTTGTCCACCTCTGCACGGATAATATTAGTTGTCTTATTACGCCAACGGGGCCTTTCATCAGTTAATCGGCTGAATCCCATTGTCTTTTGACACCCATACGGGCTTGCAGCGAAATCAATTCATAAGTCCATCCATCCGTTGTGGACTGTCTGACAAAATTAAAGTAGCCAGTTAGAAAACTGCTGAACTAGTTCTATGAGCTTATTTGTCCCCCGACAGTTAAGTAGATTCTGTATATGCCATTAGAGGCAGCAGTTAGTATGTGTTTACTTTCGTTCGTTTTCAGTGAACACAAACTACAAAAAAGGATTACTCTTGTTTCTTGGCTTTTAAATGCTGCGATGTGTATTGACACAACAGACAACAAAGCTTAACTGAAAACTCATTATTATGGGAATAAAAGCTTAAAATCACCAACTAGTTTAATAGTAGCAAAAAAATATCAACAGCAATAACTTGTGGCGTGGAGAATCACAGACATGAACGTGTCGGAGTTATTTCCTTGTGTTGTCTTCCCTTTGTCCTCTCTGTAGCGGGCTATGGGTTTAACCAAGTGTTAAACTAAAATATTCATAATTGGGTACAAATAAATTCATCACGCAACAAGGCTTCTAACAAAGAGACCGACCGACGAATTAACGATCAGTGTGAGCAAACAACATATTGCTGGAGTATTTAGAGGAAATAAAGCTTAAGATCACTAAGTTTAATACTAGCGAAGTCTTGACAAAAACAATAACTTGTGCACGTCTACAATCATAGACATGAACGTGTCGGAGTTATTTCCTTGTGATAGGAATGCATCTGTTCCGGAAGAAA
>JAUELC010204143.1:0-10765 GCA_031471745.1 Cryptochiton stelleri | reverse complement strand
ATACTCGCTCTGTGTTTTTTTATCCAGGGTCCTCTCGGTTTTCCATCAATTACCTACCATGCAGCAATGCAGGCGTCACTGATGTTTGATTGTTCCATTGGTGTTTAACGTCGTATTCAATGATATTTAACTTATATGACGACGGAGTATCCACTTCTTACTCTGCTTGACCTAATACGGTGGCAAGCCGGGGGAAAACCTCGTAAAAATCACCCCCGCGATAGCTGGAGTCACCTCGTCTGACTCTATACATGTACCCGTGGTCCACTGGGCGACTTTAACCTGTGTGTGGACAGTGGTACATCGAAGGAGGATCAGCAGTCCAACACACAAACTACAGAGGAACGACTCGGGCCCCAGTCGTCACTGAAGTGAAATACCCATAAGCACGACGATAAAAGCAAAGCAAAAATGTACTTATTGGTGCTGTTTAAATCCTGTGAAATCCTGATCAAGCCGTCATTATTTCACGCTGCAAAGTGGAAAAAGGTTTTCGATTCAAGAAAAGCTAGATCAAGTCAACACAGCCATTGGTGAATGCTTTCATAGGGATCAAGATTAAGTTTCAACAATACAATATATATAAACACTCCATATGGACCACTGCCACCATTGATTAATTGGTTGGTTGGTGTATTTCACTTATATGACTACGGTTTACTCCAACAGTTAATAGCCACACTTACATAACCATAAAATGTGAAGTGTTTTGCTCTGTTGGAAAAATAACGTTCCTCTAGTACTATGTAAAGACAGCCTGACTGCTGGAACATGCTGCCCTTAGCCACAGGGCGATCACTGCCAACAGACTGGCCACAGGTAGCAGGTGTCCCCATAGAGAGGTCGTGGGGCGAATCCTGGAGTGCGTGACTTTGATTCGCAAAATGTTCACTTTGATTTTTAAATATGAATACCTGTTTTCCACGCAAATGATTGTTCTGCATTAGACGTTCTAGTTAAGAAGCATTTTGATGTTAATGCACTAAAAATACAACATTTTCTGGTTTATTATCGGTGCAACGTTTCAGCATCGTTCTCAAGCATATGATCAACAGATTACCACAATCTACATATATATACATAACTGGATCATTTTACAAGGCAACATAACAATGGCTTACATAACACCTCTAAAATGACCCTATTCAAGCCATGTTGTCAGGCAAGCAGTTGGAAGGAGCTTCCTGTTGCCCTGGTTCTCTCAGGGCTAAGGGGCAACACGAAGCCGATCTGTTGTGGCGTCCTGTTCTGTCCTGTGGTGTGTTTTGTTTGTTGCCAGTGGCGTCGGAGTGGTTTCCTTCATCCCTTCGGCTGGCACGCCGTCATATACGTGAAATAACCTTGTGTTACTTGTGTTATGTCTGTATAGTTTGTTTGTTTGTTTGTTTAATGGATTGGGCAGCATGAAGCACCCTCCAACTTCCCTCTGTTGCAGTATAGAGGTAGCTTATCAAAAGGTTTAATTAAGGTTAACTTATCTTTGTTCTGCTATTTGAGATCGATATAATGATCTGCCTAGGCCATAGACGTAGAAATTGTCGATGACACAACAAAATACTAGTTCTTCGTTATTGTATGTATATATTTTATTATACTGACACGATTGACCAAAATTAGATTTTGTCAAGATTGCCAGGAAATCATTTTTACTTAATCTGCACAATACACGTAGAGAGGATTTCTGTCTGGTAGAGCCAACCTATCGACAAAGCTAGAGGGGCTTTATATAGAGTGCTTCCCGAATTCCCAGTCAAATGCACTGGTCCCTACATAAATAACTGCCACACTGATTCTAGAAGAAGCAAATATTTCTTACAGACCCAGTTTTGCTTTATGATAAACCCGAAGGTCTGGATGTGAGATCTACCTGGCTAAGGGCAGCATGTTCTGAGCATAATCAAACTGTCTTTAGGCCCTACTTAGCATTGGAGGAACATTACCTTGTGGAGGAACATTAATTTTCCAACAGAGCAAAACACTTTACATTTTATGGTTTGTGTTAGTGTGGATATTCGCTGTTGGAGTACACCGCTGTGATATAAGTGAAATACCTTTGAATATGGCGTTAAACACCAATCAATCAATCAACTACCTCTGTTATATATTTTCAGAAGTTCCGTCATGGCATTCGCTGGAAAAGATACTTGCCAATCAGGGGTTACGGATTACGCGATAACTAGTCCATTGGGAATTAGATAATAATTTACATCCAATCCTATTCTTTATCAAGGTCGAATGAGCGAATGAGAGTTGCGGATGATCTGTAAAACTGCTTCTGAGGCAATAACTCTACATTTCCTAAGGTGATAAATCCAGGTATATGCCCACACGTGGGAATACTTGGGTGGATTAAAAGTGAAATGTAGTTCACTTTAAAAGGTCAATGTTAACGCTGTCATACAGTTTTCATCTACATCAGATAAAGTTTCTTTAACTTGACCTCAAACTGACACCGTATTCACGAAATCATCGCGCTGATCTACTAGTGTCGTGGATATAATAATAAAAACTTATTAATTATCGTGTCTATATTAGTATATTAATTTGATTGTTACCTTTCCCACAACTCTATTATGATTCCGATTGGAGAAGTGTAAATTTAATTGCGATGCAAGGAATAATTTTATTGATCTGACTTAGGTATTATGTACACTCGGTTGTATTTAGAACATGTCTTTTGTCGTCAAACGTGGGACAGAAGTTACGGATTATTACGTATTCAATATATTGTGAATTAGACGGCAAAGAATCTGAAGGCCTGATCAGTATGGCGATAGACAAGATTTGAGTAGCACAATAGATACTTATGTTCCATCAAGACCATTGTTAGTCTCAATTTATTTCTCTAGAGTTTGGTGATTTGACTCCATTGTGAAATAATTTTAGATCAAATCAGTGACTCATATTGATAAAAGTAGTACAAAACAATCACGGTTTATGAAGAATAGATCGATTGATTAAAGCTCAATATACATACAAAAATGAAATCAAATGAACTGAAAGAGATAGGCATAAATATTGTTGAAAGTTATGAATATGTTAAGGTGACTGGGCATCCAGAGCTTCTGGGGCCTGCCATCTATAAAATAATGCATTTGAAAACAACTCAGATTCTGGTTGCTTTATGCTATACTCATTGATATGATCAACACCATCTGGGATTGGG
The DNA here is from genome assembly GCA_031471745.1 of Cryptochiton stelleri. Classification (NCBI taxonomy): domain Eukaryota; kingdom Metazoa; phylum Mollusca; class Polyplacophora; order Chitonida; family Mopaliidae; genus Cryptochiton; species Cryptochiton stelleri. The sequence continues at coordinate 7,599 of JAUELC010204143.1, read as the reverse complement.
CCGTGGCTCAGTGGTTAGCGTGTCTGACTTCTGATCCTCCTCAAATGTACCGTAAGGGTTCGAGCCCCCTAGTTGACCACATGTATATAAGGGAGTCACGTGAGGTGACTCCGGCTATAGCGGGTGAGGGTTTTAACGAGGTTTCCTCCCGGTTTTCCGCCGTATTAAGAAAGGCAGAGTAAGAAGTGGACAATCCGTCGTCATATAAGTGAAATACCATTGAGTACGACGTTAAACCCCTATCAAACAAACAAACCATCTGGGATTGCGGGCATACGAGATTATCTGCTGTCTATGTGTTCGCATGAGTGCTATATTCGGTAGGGGTGGCTATTGGAGCTGATATGACTACTGCAATAGTATTGTGATAGTTAAAACAACTATTGCGATAGTATTGCAATAGTTCCACTTAATATTGCGATAGTATTGCCATAGTTAGTATACTATTGCGATAGTATCACGATAGTTACTTTATTACAGTCATTTCGAGTCAAATAATTACTGAGAACATTGTTCAATTTATATATAAATAAGAAGGTCAAAAATTGTTGTTAAGATGTGCAACTTGATCCCCATATTGTTGGGAGTATGACCATATTTAATGAAAGGATGACCATATTTAATGAAAGGATGACATTGTCATCATAAAGATATTTGAGTTCCCATCTTGCACTTTTATTGTTTCTATGGAAAAGAACTAACTATTGAAAATATCGATAGTTGGATTAACTATTGCGATAGGTATTGATTTTTGGAAAAACTATTGCGATAGTTAATGATAGACTATTGAGAGACAATACAACTATCGATAATCCACTATTGGGCAAGGAACTATTGCGATATGCCGATATTTCAATGCATCGTTACACCCCTAATATTAATATAAGTAAAAGTGATTAAAAGATGATTACAATAGAACAACGTACATTTAATAGCGCACAGTGATTACAGAAAGAATATACATTTTAGTATTTGTACAGTCCTGGGATAGGTTGTATATATGTGAGTGTCGCTATCTGGCGATCTAGCTAGCTTAAGGGCGACATCTCTATTGAGATTGATGGTTTGTCCGATGCTCATATTTGAGTTTACCTAGACTGACCCATCATGATCATTTATTGCGATCGATGCTGTCGAGTTATTCAGACTAGGACAGTTCTGATGGTCAGGGCTACCAGACCTTGACAGATATTCTGACAGCTTGTTAAGTGGTTAGACTCCCCGTCATCGGAAGCTGTTGTTACTGACAAATGTCTATTGGTGAGAGGTTTTTGCCAATGAATCGGTCGACAGTTGAATTAACATCCGTAGCTTAGTAAATCAATAATAAAATGCAGCTAGAACAGGGATTTGAAACCGAACAAAGTCGTACAGAATACTAAATTTCGATGTTTTAAATCATAACTTAATGAACCGTAACACGGGCCATTGGCACAAGTCTAAAACATGCATTGTGTTACTTAAAATTAAACACACCTACATTAAAAAAACTTGTCTCTGAGAGTTTATCTAGGACATGAGATGATTTATCGGTTTTAATTAGTCGACATCCCTGTGCCAGTGCGATTTATCTTCGAAAATACATTTACTATACATGTTTTTGGAAGCCATATTTAGTCAATTGATATGTTTACATCTCTATCTCTCTCTCTTGTTCGTCTTTTCTGAATTCTCCAAGCGGACGTAGTGGATCCGTCAGTCCTACTCCTGCAAACCTGCCGCTGAATTAATTCATATGCAGGCTGATTCGTGAATACAAATATACCTTCCATTAATACCGTAATAATACAGCGACAATGTTTATCGGGAAAGTGAGCTGTCCACAGATTCATAATGCTCATACACTAACCACTGATGCACCATCACGCAATTACATTTGTCAAACAAATCGATGTTTGCCAAAGCTAAGTATGCTTTCTTGTACTGTTTGTCTAAAGTAGCCATTTTATATCGAACCTAATTGTCTGAATGACAAAGGTTTGTCTGTGTTTTGTCTTACAAATTACAACACATTAGCTTTTTACCACAATGAATACATTCGCAATCTGCATACTTTTCATATGATAAAACAATCCGCAGTTTGCTTGTTTGTTTGTTTGTTTGATTGGGGTTTTACGCCGTACTTAAGGTTATTTCACTTATATGACGGCGTGCCAGCCCAATGGGTGAAGGAAATCACCCTCGACGCCACTGGCAACAAACAATGGCAAGATACAAGACATCCACAGGACATAACAGGACGCCACAAACAGATCAGCTTAGTGTTGCCCCTTAGCTCTTAGAGCACCAGGGCAACATGGAGCTCCCTCCAACCGCCCGCCCGCAGTTTGCAACGATGCAAATATCTAACCCAGCATGGCAAATCCTCAGCAATATCAGCAAATAAACATTGGTGTTTAGCGTTGAACTGAAGGGTATGTATGTGGACGGACTGTCCACATCTTACTCTGCCTTACTTAATACGATGGGAAACCGGTAAGCAATCTCGTAAAAACCTCCTGCAATATAGCTGGAGTGACATCCTGTGACTCCCTCATAAACCTCAGGTACATTGGACGAGTTGATGTAGGCTCGGCAGTCCAACACGCTAACCACTGAGCCACGGCACGGGCCCGATACGTGTTTGAAGTCGTAGGCTACAGGAAGTCACATATTAAACACTTCAGAGCATTGTCATTCTCGCCAAGTAGAAACTTGTGCTTGAGGAGACTTGTTAATATATCGCCTTAGAACCGCTCGGTCCTTTCGAGGCATTCCATGGGCAAATAAATGTTACAATCGTAGGGTGTACGCCCAGTCGAAGCTTGTGGGTGAGGTGACAGTGTCAGTGAATTGTGACACATGGATGACGTATTCGTTATCCTTTATTAGTAATATTAAAATAGCCTCCACCATTTGGAATTGTCTTTTAGTCTAACATATCTAGTTGAAAATTATGGAGTTACAAAGGTTAATTTAAATGCATTGATTTAATCCTGAACATAATTACACAAAATTATTATCATTACTACGACATATATTAATTCACGGTCAGTCAATTTGAATCGTTCACAAAACGAAGATAAATAGGACTTCAGTCCAGCCCTTAAATGTGCATATTGACCTGGTACCGATAGGGCAAAATAAAATTACTTTTAACCGACTGAACCGTTTAGATCACCGATTCCTTTATATGTGCTGGACTACAAAACATAAAGTATGATGCAAAACGTAAAGAAAAACGACACCAAAACGTGGTGGGGACTCACAAAAGGTGAACTGTGGTTTTGCAAAAGGTAACGTTCAACTGGCCCTCTATCTACAGCATCACCCCCAACAAAAAAAGAAGAAAGCACATAAAAGGAACATACTTACGCTGTATTCGAGACACCAGAAAAGTGTAGTATATATGAGCCATAGATGGTTACGGCAATACCATTTACGGATAACAAAATATACATTTGCTAAACCCCAATACACTGCGGGACCAAACGAACCCGCCCCTAGTAGAAAAACGTTATCACTATTGCAGACATCCACGATTCTGGGTGACAACTGAGAATGTAAGCCTGCGCTAGGAGTCGAACAAGCTTGGAACAGCGCTTTAGTCAAGGCAACCCAACATATTTAGTACAATAATCAACATCTTCCAAATAACGACCTCTAGCTTTGCGTTTCTCACAAAGACAGGCGCAATACTAACATAATTAACAAAGAATATATTTCCAAAGGAACAATTACAAAAATGTATGATATAACGTACGGTCGGACCGGACAGGCTTCTCGTCTCTTCCTGCGGATGGCCGGGGGCATATCTGCCACGTATACCCACATTCTGTGACTACCCACAGACTCAGGTCGTCTTCTGTATTCCATTATATTGTGAACGATTTCACAAATTCCTCTTTATTTGTTACTTATACCACGGTATATTTTAGCCGGTATCTCTTGACAGTTCTCATCGCAGTCACCTGCGTATTTAATATGTTATAAAAAAAGTATTGCTGTTCTGCGTTTTGTAGCCCTCTGGCTCAGTCACTGCGTTTATATATAAAATGCTGTCAGCAGCACCAGAGAAACATAAGTTTTCCAAAAAAACAAACGCTTCACAATTTTGCGACAAATCGGCCTTCCTCAATCATATTCCTTTGTAACACTAATCTCGGCAGGTCCTTTCGGGAATGTGATATAACTCGTATAGATCTTCTTCAACATATGTTGTTACTCTTGTGTAAGTAGATGACATCATTGGACTAATTTAACTTAAATTACACACACAGACCACTATTTTTTATTTGCAAATAGTTGAAGGCGACTAAAAGGAAAAACCTTTATAATAAAATGTGATTTAAGCTACAAAGCGCGTTGGATTGTTCAGTTGTTGTTGTTTTTTTTTTATGAATCCGAGAAGTTCACTGGTCAAAATATCCAGCAATCAACATTACCCATTTTTAATTATGGTAGTATTCTTGGGACGATTAAACCCCAAGGTATACTTTACGGAGACGATAAGAGCCGGATATAACCACGGGATGTTCCGATATGCCTCCGAGGTATAGTTTACGCATGTCGGAACATCCCTCGGTTGTTTCCGGCTCCTGCCTGCGCCGTAAACTATCTTGGAGAGTAATAATACAACCGAAAAATGGGTAATGTTAATCGCCGGATAGTTTAACCAAAGTATTTCTCCGATTCATAAAAAAAATGAGCAAGCAACCGAGGGATGTTCTGATGTGCAATCGCATGTCTGAACATCCTGTGGATATTTGCGGCGCCTACCGTCTCCGTTAACTACAAATCGTAAAATATACCTTCGAGGCCCATCGACGCTATAATACAACCGTTAAATGCGTAATGTTAAACGCTGGATATTTTGACCAAGTACTTAAATCACCTTTCCATAAAAAGCTTTTCCTTTTTTTCGCCTACAACTTGCTAAAAAGACAAACAATAGTTGTCTGTGTGTGTAATTTAATTTTGATGTAGATCCGATTATGTCATCTGCTTACACAAAATCAACAACACATGTCGAAGTATGTCTACCCATCCCCAAAACGACCTGCAATACGGACGATACTAGCCACACGAAGAGAAATGGCTCATGAAGGCCAATTTGGTGCAAGCGAGCCATAGCCTCGGCGCATCCACTTCCGGTCGGCTGAATATAGGCGAGCTCAAAAGACTGGGGTGTGACCCTCAAATATTGGGTGATTAATGTTCCATACTAAACGCTTGAATTATTACATATGGCAAAAGTTGTATATTTTACAGCCCATTTTCAATCCATGAACAACGGCCTGTGAATGGTTAAATCTCCATGTTAAATCTGAAGATGTTAAATCACCCTGTTCTTTATAATTACTCTTTGCGTCGTTCACATTTCTGGCTCAATTGCCCATGTCTGTAGTTTGTTTGATTGGGGTTTTACGCCGTACTTTCCATGTCTGTAGAAAGTGTATTACACGCAGTCAGGCGTTTTGTGGTTAGAGCCGTAGACTCAATTTATGACATGGGGAATGTGTATCAACACACTAGTCGCTCATAAACACCACTCTTTTACAACCTTGACAGAAAAACTTAGTACACATATTTACAATATTGCTGAAATGAAGAAAATAAAACAACATATTTCTATTACATTTAAAGTCATGACAGAGTTGAAAAGGATTTATTTATTGATTTGATTTGTGTTTAACGGTGTGCTCAAGGATATACCACTCATATGACGACTTTACATTACTAGTGTTTGGTGGAGAACAGGGAGGAAACTTTGTAAAAAACCAACCCACGATCCGTAGCCACTGGTGAACTTCCCAATCTGAGTCTCGCGAAATCCTCTGTGTACTACGTGCTCTAGACGGATCTCTAGGGCTTTGCGGGGACATTTTGTTCGCCTGATTTTGGGATAGTGATTTTAAGATAATCGTGACTTCGAATTATGATCAAAAATGTATGTCATATACGGGACAATTGTTTATATAAGGAAAGTTAGACAGGAATATCACAGGCCGTTGAGCTACCAACTGAACCGCATGGCGCGGCTAGTAGCTGATAATGCAGTTGATTTTGTTTTCATGGATGTATTATTCCGAAAATTAATTCTGTTTGTTGTTAAAAAATAATCGTTGTCTAAAATATATACGCTTTATTGTCTTATTCAGGGGGGAGGTTTGGGGATAGAAATGGAACATTTCCGTATATATTTAAGGCCAGTGGGAGTCGGTGGGACTATTCTGTAAAAAGACTTATTATAGACGTTCATTATATCCAGTGTTAACAGCTAATTACCGCCTGCTGCAAAACCACATACATCATGGCACGTTGGTGATTTTATTCCCGTCATGTTCTTGCTGGAAGAAGTTCACGTAAAATCAACTGTCCATTATCAATTTTACCAGGTTTTGAAAAGTGCCAATACACATCTTAAATTGTAACGTAATTTAAAAAGCAATAGCTCTTAGTTGATCGGCTTACTACGAGGTCGATTCTTTTTTTACTCTCCGGACTACGCAGTCCGAACTTTCCGGAGAGTGGAATAAAAGAGAAGCAACAAAAATGGCGAACGTGTTCATAGTGATGTGTATGGATGAGTTTTTATCCGTGACATAATATGGTGTCCAGTTTTCCGCAGGTCAACACGAAGGGAAATGGTTAAGGAGGGCCGACTGGCTTTTTCCGGGTAAACGAATAGAATGGGAGAGGTTTGGAGACTCCGGAGAGCTAAAAAGAATCTACCCTTGCTGGAGTAGGAAGTTCGGCGAGCAGAGACAGCTGACCTAGATAATCACGTTAATAAAGGATCTGATAATATGCATATATAAACATTGACACTGTATGCCTACATGCACACAAAGTTATTTAAGAGCCACACTATTGTCTGAACACTGGATTATTATTCAAGAATACCGCAAGTGTTTTAACAAGTGCGCAAAATTCGCGTAGTTATGCATTAACAACAGGCATATCAGTGAGCGTCGTTTAAGTCTAAGAAAAACCCGCTCGTAATTGCGAATTCTGTGAAAAATAAATATCTCGGCTCTAAGCGACGCGCCTGGTTAACTGTTTTCGAAGAATCCACAGTTACGCTGTCTTTTCTAGTGAGTATCCAGGCTGGCGAGATTGTATCCACAAGTTGTTGATCTTGCACTTAATTGCTTTATTATACTGAGCATTTTAATCCAGCTATCGACCATTTCGTTGACAACGGCCACTCTACCTTCAGCCATCAGACAGTTATAATAGGTTTCAATAACAATCAATGTGATCTTAACTCGCATTCACCATCTCTGTCGGGATATAATAACCCTGGCTGCCTGAACAAAGTGACACCTTGTCGGACTAATTGGACAGATTTGAACGTAGTAAAAGTGCGTGGCACGAAATTAAACCGGAGTATCAAAAATACCATCTAATATTCCGCGCCATATTCAGTGTGTGGTTTCATACTGATCCCACCCTGGGTTTAACGAAACTGTATCAAGGTTATGCGAATCGTTTTTTAACCGATTTTGTGAAACATTGATTTGTTTGTTTGTTTGATTTAGGGTTTAACGTCGTACTCAAGGGTATTTCACTTATATGACGACGGATTATCCACATCTTACTCTGCCTTACTTAATA
>JAUELC010204034.1:0-10768 GCA_031471745.1 Cryptochiton stelleri | reverse complement strand
ACTGACATTGACAAGTACAAAGTGGTATGCTGACACTGATAGTGCACGGTGGTATATGGACACTGTCAAGTACACGGCGATGTACTGACATTGGCAGTACACGGTGATATACTGACATTGACAGTACACGGTGGTATACTGACACTGACAAGTACATGGTGATATACTGACATTAACAAGTACACGGTGGTATACTGACATTGACAGTACACGGTGGTGCACGGACAATGGCCATTGGGCAGAGGTATACCGAAGCCAATAATTACACGGTGATATATTGGTATACTGACATTGACATTACAAGGTGGTATACTGACATTGACAAGTACAAAGTGGTATGCTGACACTGATAGTGCACGGTGGTATATGGACACTGTCAAGTACACGGTGATGTACTGACATTGACAGTACACGGTGGTATACTGACATTGACAAGTTCACGGTGGTAGACCGACATTGACAGTACACGGTGGTATACTGACATTGACAGTACACGGTGGTATACTGACATTGACAGTAAACGGTGGTATACTGACATTGACAAGTACACGGTGGTATACTGACATTGACATTACAAGGTGGTATACTGACATTGACAGTACACGGTGGTATACTGACATTGACAAGTACACGGTGGTATATGGACAATGTCAAGTACACGGTAGTATACTGACACTGTTAAGTGAACGGTGATGTACGGACACCAACAAGCACACGTGATATACTGACATTGACAGTAATAGGTGTATACTGACACTGACAAGTACAAGGTGGTAAACTGACTCTGACGTCTAGTCGTTGAGACCAACGATTCAGAATCTGATCAAGATGGTCTAGTGGTTGAGAGCAACGATTGAGTAGCACATCAAGATGGCCTGGTGGTTAAGAGCACTGATTCAAGACGGCCTAGGGGTTGAGAGCAACGATTGGGAATCAGATCAAGATGGCCTAGTGGTTGAGAGCAACGATTGTGAATCAGATCAAGATGGCCTAGAGGTGAGGAGCTACGATTTAGAATCAGATCAGGATGGCCCAGTGGTTGAGAGCAGCGATTCATAATTTGATCAAGATGGCCTAGTGGTTGAGAGCTTCGATTTAGAAACAGATCAAGATGGCCTAGTGGTTGAGAGCAACGATTGAGAATCAGATCAAGATGGCCTAGAGGTTAAGAATAACGATTTAGAAACAGATCAAGATGGCCTACTGGTTGAGAGCATCGATTGAGAACATTTTATAAGTCAAAATATGAATGTATTGCAGAAATATATAGCTTGTGAACAGAATATAGCGTGATGTTCACCTTTTCCGATACAGTTTTCAAAATAAATATTTGTTCCCTACAATATAAAAACGACTTGAACCCAGCCCGTTATATCTTGTTCACATGATGTCCTCATCAATGTACACATGAGGTTCTAATTTCATTACGTTATTTATTTGGTGTACTGTACCTGCATGCTTCGCTTCACGTCAGTAAAATCCAAACTTTTTTCCTGCTTGGCGGAATCTGGACAACAGATCGTGTTGAACACGCCCGACGAAAATAAAGTTTGGTATTATACTGGGAAGAGGTGGTGTAAGAAGGTAAAACGCCCTAAATAGAACATTTAGTAACTTTCTATTTGTTTCAACCGTTGTTTCCGCTCGAGAAGGCCTCATTTGTCCTTATATTGCTAACAAAATCATATCCTACAAGGGTAAATGGGATCCATCTATATCATATAGTGGAAAACAGCACATGACGGTTATCTGGATATTGGGAGGCTGTGGAAATTCCGAACATCCAATCACCACTGACCTACATAGACTGGTCTATGGTCAAACACTCCCAGAACTCACCGTATTTGTAAATTGTGGAATAAACACATTGGAAATGAGCACTGCTATTTAACCGTATGTGAACATTTTAAAGAATACAGAAGTCGTTTTTTGCCTATGTTTTACCCAGTAGGCCTTTGTGTAAAATACAGACTCTGTTTCAATCGATAATGTTGTTACAAAACGGAAACTGTCAACATTTGTAAAGTTATATTAAATGTAACTGCCATCTGAATTGTATTGTGATAACTGCCCGGCTGCTCTTATGCCATGTTTATGACCTGAGGTGAATAAACCTATCTATCTATCTGACCGGGGGTACATTTTTGGATAGTATAAAAATCCTTCTGACATTCTGTTTTACCCAAGGGCCAATTTACAAGTCATTGGTATTATCTCGAGGCAGAGGTATACAAGTTGGTCAAATTTTAAAACGTATTCCGGTCGTATTCATCACTGTCTGTGTAGCTTTAAAGTAAATTTACGATGGACATTCATGTACTTGACTAACAAATTATAAATAAGAAATATACGTAATATTAGTTAACTCCTCTATCAAATCCAGATTGGTCATCATTAATAAGGTGGTTGCTCCCATTTAAAATCCAGATTGGTCATCATTAATAAGGTGGTTGCTCCCATTTAAAATCCAGATTGGTCATCATTAATAAGGTGGCTGCTCCCATTTAAAATCCATATTGGTAATCATTAATAAGGTTGCTGCTCCCATTTAAAATACAGATTAGTCGTCATTAATAAGGTGGTTGCTCCCATTTAAAATCCAGATTGGTCATCATTAATAAGGTTGTTGCTCCCATTTAAAATACAGATGGGTTATCATTAATAAGGTGGTTGCCCCCATTTAAAATACAGATTGGTCATCATTAATAAGGTGGTTGCTCCCATTCAAAAATACAGATTGGTCATCATTAATACGGTGGTTGCTCCCATTTAAAATCCAGATTGTTCATCATTAATAAGATGGTTGCTCCCATTTAAAATACAGATTGGTCATCATTAATAAGGTGGCTGCTCCCATTTAAAAAAACAGATTGGTCATAATTAATAAGGTTGTTGCTCTATTTCGCTAGTGATAAGTTGCTATTTTAAATGTATATCTACACATTTACCACAGGAATAGGTTGGTGGTTATTCATATCGTCCGATTTACCATCAGTAAATAATCTAGCGAGCCTCCCAATTGATCAGTTAATTTGACCATGGTGAAATACTTGGAGCGGAAACCTTAGCGAAACTGAGAGTTTTATGTTTTTTTTAGAAGTTTTTGTATGTCAGTTGCAGAAATTGAGTTGAGATCAAAACGAAATACGAATTATTTGTTGTAAAACCCTAGACGTTTAATATTTCTTACAATCAAAATTTGTTTCACATAGTAAATGTATATGGGAGTTCTTACCCCTGATATTTTCCTAATTTGTCAGATGGAATAATCACTATTCGCTCTGATAGATCTTTTTGTCCGGAGGCAAACCATACTCACTCATTCGTTGAATTTTCAGCAAAAGCACACAGAAAACATTTTATTATTTAACATGACAGGAAACACTTTCCTTATTAAAGACAATGTAGTAAATTTAAAGGTTACTCATGCAAATAAAGCAGTCGCGGAGAAATGTACATTTCTAGGGAAACAGATGGGTGGTATGATTGGTCAGACGAGATGCGACAAGAAGACGGGAGAAATGTACATTTCTAGGGAAACAGATGTGTGGTATGATTGGTCAGACGAGATGCGACAAGAAGACGGGAGAAATGGCAGCTTATTGGGAATGTTGCTATGAATACAGCTTCCGGCCAGAGACAACCCAGTTAGCTTTATCAGTAATTATGGGAGCAGTGTAAACAGATGGGGATAGAGAAAACACCATTATCTCTTTTAGCCAACTGTAATGTAATAAGTGACTGACAAGTCATGACACGGCCAATATTGTCTCTGTGCCTATGTATATAGATCAGACAGGAGCTGGGAATTCGGGACGTTTGCGTTGCAGGTATCGCGGGAAACAAGCTGAATTGTGCTTACAGTTCAGTACAGGCTAACCATTGCGGCGATGACACAAACTCAGCGGCTGCTAGCTCATTATCTATTAACGAGATTCCGATGTGAAGGTAATATCATCCCTACGAGAATGCCGGCTCGAACTAGTACGATCAATGAGTCTTCTCCCCAGTCAATCTCTATTATAAAGCTGCCTATGGCAGCAAATCAACAGCTACTCTCCAAGTTAAATGGAGCATACTTAGATTGCTATGTCCTTCCATTTCTACCATACCACATATAGCAATACGTCATAACTTACAAAAAGGGAATCATTTGTAATATGCGCTATATGGATTTATGTTTTTGTTTGTTGCCCAACGTCGTTGGGTGCATTTCGCTTATTTTTCAGCAACTTGGCAACATCTATGGAGCCATGCTCGCGATATCCCAATCCCCCGCTGACTTGTCGCCTGTAGGCCTACCTCTAAGGGTCCACTGTTCGAACTTTGAGATCAGCTGGCTATTAACATTAATTCTCTATACATAAATTGCAAATCGTCAAAACTAGCTTTTATCTTTGACTTTAATGACAGCTGATCGATTGAACAGAAGTCGTGATTATTAATGACACAAATCTCTATGAACCTTTGAATGGCAAATCCATGGGCGTTATCTCTCTTTTCTTAAGCTTAACTGACATTTAATTCAGAGTAATTGGTGTTCGAGCCCTTGTTATTTATGTTAGGATAGATGCAGAAATGGTGTTGGAAGAAGCGTTCAAAGGACGCTTAATCTCCAAAGGCATTAATGCCACCTCTTCAACCTATTTTTTCACAATCAGGACTATTGAACGGGAAGGCATGAGAGTCTCCAAATCTAGTCTCAGTTGGACAGCTTTGACAAATACTGTGGTTAGCAAATAGCCGTGCCATTCAGAGCCATCTTAATACAGGTACAGACCCGAATCGATGATGCCATACGAGATTAGAGAATCGATGAAATGGCTTCGATCTAAAGATGTCCCAGAACCTTTTAATGAATTCCCCTCGTCATTATAGCTGATCGGATGTGAATATACAGCCGGCTGTTCTTAACAATACGACTCGGTCGGTATTTAAACCGACCCTATCACATCCATGAAAAACTATCCTGCACTGAGGTTGGTGTTGCCCAGAAACGTCGTGTAACAGATTATTCCATGCGATAAAAAGTATTGTATTTCGTTGGCATTTAATCGATATTTTAGCAGACGCATATAATAAAGAAAACACAAGAAATTAACATACTTTCTTCTATATTCACTGTATGGTTTCTAAGCAATTGTTCTTTGGGTACAATTGCCAGGATATCTTTTACTTCGATTGATATAGAAGTTAGCTTTACCACCAGTCTACAGACTTCCGAAAAAACAACCGAGAGACCTATGTAAAATACCGTATAATGATATTCTCACTTAGCCGTTATATCTTTTATTACGTTTTTTAGAAATTGGGGGCTAGCTTATGTATGAATGGTTTATGTACAATTGAATGTTTATCAGTAAAGTGCAACACAAACATATTTGTTCTCTTATTTAATATTTGAGAATATAGTTCGTAGACACACGACATTAAGTACCTAATTTGAGCAGTACAGCAGGAGACCAGCCTTCTGCGCATAGACTTAATCTATATTGGGGATAGTACACATGATCTTTACGGACATCTGGCAAATCGAGTCTGTCTAGGAAAGCCAATACATATAATATTATCCCGTTAAAGCAAATTGTTTTAGTCGATTTTGACGAGTCAGGGAAGGTTGGAGATAGTTATCTTTAGACGGTTAGAGCGCAGCGGATAGCCCAGCAAGCCGACCCATTCCGTGATAAATCTCCGCTTGGTGGTTCGTTCAGTTTGATGTATCTGCTTCTCACTTTACTATGGCTGGCCGTCCAATCCCCGTAATGGACAAGGTCATAGTGCGAGCTCTATATCATTTTTATCCAGTCAACCATGGTGAGCAGATGGTTTGGCCCGAGGAGAACAGAATGTAGCGTTCCTTTTGCTCGATGGTTTAAACATAGTTATAAATATCATCCTAGCACAACCTCTACATTTAACGTATTATGCTATAAATATAGTTCAGTTAATGTGTAAGCAAAATATCGTTATTCGAGGCATATTTATTACACATCAACACTTTATAACGCGAACATATATGCCTTACTACTTGTGCTGTACTGGGTTACAAGTCGCTGCTCTAACCTGTTATACGGAACGTTTAGCTAGAAAGAAACAACAAATATTAAAATTCTTCAGTTTAATGTTGTCTCGGTCGTGCAACCTACACAATTCGAACAGCAGGGTGCCGCAATCCATGACTTCTCTTATCATTTTAAAGCATTGCTTATATATCATAACTTTTGAGAAAAGCCACAAGCCTCGGGAGAGATTAGAACGCGAGTCTCTTGTCGGCCGTTGTTCAGATGTCAAATATAGAGTAGGAATAACAGCAGAGCTACGCTAACTTAAATCCCCTTAATCAGAATAGGCCTATCTCTGAAGCCCATAACCTTTCATTTCGTAATGTAATTTCCATTTCTCTCCCAATTAGCCTCGGCTTGCCGCCGAAAGCCAATAACATGAACGATGTAGCCATTGTCTCTCATGTTATCTAACTGTCGCTTAATTACCACAAGGATGCACATAGGGTATTGTATTCACAGTATGCTGCTCTCTTATCCCCTGAATACTGAAGATCGACTGACTGTACAGGGAATTCGACGCTCTTTAGCCGAGAGTTTGCTATTTTCTTTTGAGACAGATGTACACTGATGTTGTAAAGGTATAACATAACCGCTGTTGTGAAAAAGACAAGTGTAACCTTAAGCATGGGCAAATATCAAATATATATAATGGGAAAGATTAAGATGTGCATTAGCGGTTTATTGCTAGAGGGAATTGAAAAGGCACAGCTAGCTTCGATCTTATGTGTGATTTCACGACTTCAACAATCCAGGGTTAATTGATATGATCAAGGGTGATCCGAGGGGTTTCTCTTCAGTCATCAAAACCAACCCTATTGAACCTAGCAGCAATATGACTGAGGCAGCATACAACATAAGATACATCAAGTTTTATTGCCAGATGGAAAGGAATAGTGATTCACAATGGTTTCCTTAAAAACGAGAGTTCTAGAGAGCATTTGTCGCCGAGAAATAGACTGATATCTAACTCCCGTTTTAAACTTTTAGGATTATATGTTACCGTAAGACTAATTTAAATATCATTAGTACAGAGATTGCGAACTCTACAATTATTTTTAGATATCGCTTGAAAACATAAATCATTGTCCCAGACAATAATTTAACACATCTAAACCTATTTAAACTTAATGGTGATTGAAATATTATGCTTAGCCTAAGTTAAGGGCCTTTAAGAAGAACATTACATAACAAACACTTAGTTACAACTGAAAAAGATCTGTTCCTGATACAACCTTGTCTCATACTGTCTGCAGGACGCCAGTTGATATACGTGACGATACTCACATAACAGTCATTATACAAATTGTTTTTGGTTAAGGCATGTAAATGATTCTCATTAAATGCACATGTTCTACGATGTCACTAGATCAAGGTATGTCAAGCCGGACAACAAATCCTAGTCACATGATGTAACCTTCCTATATTGACATAGATCTCACCTCTTAATACACAATTCCACAATTTAAATCCACTTTACCGAGGACATATAATGCCATGGGTGGTTATGGCACAATGTCGATTATCACAACGGACTATTTAATGATATGTGCATTCACGTACCATGTAGACAAACCTCCAGATGAACACGGATTCTTAACAGTATTCGGAATGATAATATCAGTGCCACCAAAGGTTCATTCGAAGTAACTGTCACACCAGTCGGGCTCCACCTCAGAGGAAACATGCTGTCGTTAGGACACCAACGTACAGAGGCTATCATCGTTCAAATACAAATTCGTTGTAATGCTGCCATTTAGCTTCCTCTGTATCCATTCCTGGTTTCAAGTCGCCAGCGTTGTTTGTGCCCGAGCCACACGAGGCTACCAACCGAAAGCCTTCTTCTGCCAACATGTCAAAGGCCTGTTCCAAGAAGTTGTGTTTCAGGAAATATCTGTTTGTATAACGATCCGCCACACCACGGTCAGGATCGCGACTTTCGTTCAGGGTATCTTTGAACACATCCTTGCACAAACTCACTCGTCCGCACACGATAATTCGACTTAATTTACGGAATTTCACATCAGCCAAGCCATCTCTACCAAATGCAAAAGTTCCTCTATACCCGACTATAATATAGCCTGGTGTTTTCCCTGTTGTCTCACTACAGTTAATGTTCGATGTGACTTTACTGTGTGGAACTGGTAACGCGGACTTGGTAAAATGGTGAGCTGTAATACTTTTCACCATGTTTGGCAGACGGTAGTGCTCTGCCTCCTGTTTCAGTCTTTCTTTCTCGTGAAAATTCTCCGGTAAAACGAGTTTTAAATTTCGGAGGTAGTCGAGAACATAGCGGAAGAGAACGCCGTCTCTGTCGATATAATACTTTCCCTTGGAGTCTTTAATGGATAATGACTTCTGCTGACCTGTGAATATCTCTGCCAACAGAGAATCTGTCTCTTTGGTCAACGTTGACAAAGACGTTGTGTAAAAAACACCACCAACGTTTAATTCCACGATAGAAGGAAATTCGTCTGTGTGATTGTCTTCCGTCATGTTGGTAGGTAGGATTCACAGGTTATGAAGGAGCTATCGTCCGGCTGGAGCACCAGGTAACTGTCTGTCTGTGCCGTCCACGTTCACAACAAGCCAACAGCCCAGTAATGCGTGTTATTGTTGAGAGGAGTGATTCCCACCGGCTTTATTCCCCACTATCGACTGGTGCCACAAACACGTGGAGACGGTGTAACTAATGACAGTGGAGCTTAAAGCAGACTCGGTGACTATTGATCGAGAATAGACTCGAACAATCTGCCCATGTAACTCGGAGAAGTAATGTAAGGATTCCAACCAAATTCCATGACCTGTGTCAGACTAAAGCATGCTCGCTTCTACAGACTGCCTTGGCATACAAAGATAGTCCGAGAGAAAGTCACGCCCCCATCAATATATAACTGGATACTGGGTATCTAGCTGTGTGCTCATTGGTGGACTAGGGCTTTTCAGTAGAGGAGACAGATCGTCGATAGATGGGACCTATAACTGATGTGAATTGACTTACTGTAACGAATAGAATTCCTACAGGTTACGTGTTTGGAATAAACAACTGGTACAGGGTAGCATATAGTGAGCGACAACTCTACATTAGACGTTGTATGTGTTGCTATACTTGGTACATGTATTGACAGTGTGGCTGATGGTTTCTCGTTAGATATTATTGGAAATCGTTTGATTTATGATTAGATCTTTAAATCACCATGAGATTCATAGCTGAATATGTGATGACATAATATGGTGCCAACAATTTGCCTCCAGATTGCCACAATGGGATTCTGGCTAATAAAGAGGCTGTATATTGGTGACGTGGGGCTATACACAAGCTGTTTTAATTACCCACAGTTCCCCCGTGATGGGTTGAAGGTGAAGCTAGTTTCTCGCTGTAATGTCCGTCCTATTCCCCAGGTCCCAGAAAGCACTAGAGTATCACGAACATACCATCGATCACAACCACTTATACAGTTTTCTCTACGTTTTTTTTTCTCCCTCTCTGGCTGTTCGCCAAAGCAAAATCATTCTCTACTGCTATTTGCTTTCTTTGAATCAATTTATAGACGTGTGGATAGAAAGGCTCTCGGTAATCGAGTTAAATGATTCGTAGCAACTCTCAAAGTCTTTTTAGCTGATCATGTTACCCGTGTTTCTAATATCTAAGGATTTGCGTTCAAAATAAGTCTATATATTGCTTGCAGTACAGTATATGTCCGATTGACCATTATGAAGTTGTGTTCGGGGATATTTTTGTCTGTTTCATATTCACGGCTGTTGTTAATTAAGTCTTGGAAACGGGTGGGACGAGTCAGCCGCTTAACGGTATATATACACTCGACAGCACCTTATCTCTACGAGCGTTAATATCGCCTCAGAAGTTCTATTTAAAACCTAAAACATTTCTCTACTCTTCTTTATTTACGCTGACATATCTTGCACAGGTTCTGATAGTGAACGGTTGTTGATAACTTAGAGCAGTAACCACTGTCTATAAAGAGATTCCTGTGCCAGCGTGTGGGTTAAATATATGCAGTCTGCTTTATCCAATGTTCTTCCTCTGTGCTCATAAAAACCGACAGAATTGCAAATGACCAAACAGTTTGGAGAGAGAAATGCTTTCTGGGTGAATGGAGATGGAATAATGCCCACGGCCCATCGATATCCATTGGCAACACTTTGTGGCCGAACACAAGCTCTGTCCAGGAACTATCAGAGAATTATAATAATTAATGTTAAAATCCCTTATCTGGCATGTGTTTTATCTGGCAGGTTAATGTTCGTACCATAATCAATTTGGAAACAGAAAATCGGGAAAGTTAACATCATTTTAAAAAAAATAATAATACAGATGAATAGTTATTACCTTATCTCGAGATGTTTTGAGATATCCCATTTCAACTTGAGATTAAGAACCATTGAACATTTTTAACTCTAAGAGTTCATCTAGAACATGATATGGTTTATCGTTGTTTGTAGTTAATAGTCATCCTTGTGCCGGTGCGATTAATCCGTAGAAATATATATATAAACGACAAGTAACAGACTCGTTCCATGCTATTAATAAAGGACATCCATCCGAAAAGCTTTAGTGTATGTCGAAGAACCTAAAACGTCCCCTCAGGACTAGAGCTAACAGTCACTCGATATTATTATTAGTATTTTTTAATGTACTTTATTTTCCATCTCAAACAAAACACATAACAAAATCATTGATTTGA
>JAUELC010203924.1:0-10770 GCA_031471745.1 Cryptochiton stelleri | reverse complement strand
AAGGAAACCACCCTCGACGCCACTGGCAACAAACAATGACAAGATACAAGACAATCACAGGACATTACAGGACGCCAGAACAGCTTCTTGTTTCCCCTTCGCTCTGAGAGCACCAGGGCAACATGAAGCTCCTCCAACTGACCGCCCTGTAAAATGACATGTAGTAAATTAATAGCTTTGTATTTTTTTTCACTTGTAGCTGAAATACTTCAGTGAAATATCCCGAAAAGATGTTAGAACATTGAATTTCTTAAGAAATATGACCGTATACAGTAACAAAAGTTCACATCAAAAGCAACTAAAAAGCGGTTTATTGTTACATTACAACTATTGGACTAGCAAGCACTATAACACCCACATGACCCCTCAAAATAATACACGTTAAATAAATAAATACAAATACTAGGTTTGCAACAATAACTTTCAGATGAAAATATTGAGAGACAAAAAAAAAGAAGCAAAGTGAGTGCTCAAAACAATCACTAGATTAAATATAATGAATACACTTAATTTGTGGAAGTAAGTTTCAGATGAAAATATTGGGAGAGAAAACATCATTTGTATTGTTTTCAATTTGCATATCAGGTATACAAGTTTAACTTATAGCTTTGAACAGGCCATATATATGAAATCTACCAAACACCTTTTATAACAGTTTTTGTAGCTGTCTGTTTTAAAGAATAGAATCCTTGTAACTAGGAGAGACAATACCAGAAAAGTAATGCCTAACTAGAACATTGATACGAAAGCTTTACTTGTTGGTTAAGGACGTACTTAAGGCTATTTCGCTCATGATGGCATACCAGCCCAATGAGTTCCACCCTAAAACCAACACTTCAACCACTAGTTAATCACCACCAGGGTGCATTGTGGGAAAGCTAACATTACCAAAAGCCTAAAGAGAAAAACTCTAAAAAAAAAATATTTAAACTTCAGGTGACATGCCCATTCTCATAGTGCGATTTGTAGTAACGACTTTAGGGGTTTTCCCTAATTTGCGGCATTTTGATTCGTCAAGTTTTTTCTGGACACATCAAAAAGCTGCAAATTAGGGGAATCCCCTCCAATCGTAACTACAAACCGCACTGTGAGAATGCACTGTTAACAGAAAGTTATATTCCGTATAATAGCCAATGTCTTACAACAATTTCCATATAAACTCAGTTAAACTGTCTCCCTCCAAAATAATTTTAAGTCAAGATTTTAAAATTTTGATTTGTTTGTTTGTTTGATTGGGGTTTTACGCCGTTTAAAATTTTGAAGAGACCAAATCATCAGATATGGATGATGAAGGCAACAGTCATAAGGTTATTTCTATGGAATACAGCAAATTGTTTCGCAGTGAAGTTTAATCCTGTGTATAAATTTAAACAAAGAGATTACATTTTGGAAACCTTACTTCAGGTGTAATCAAATGACAATAAATATAGAATACCTTATCTTATATAATAAGTAACACTTTATATGCATGTTTGATAGCAAAGACATGTCTATTAATACCATAAAAAAAAACTATACAAATTTAAATTTTTGCCAAAAGTTGAATTACTGCCACTGTATTGATCTTCAGAAAACATGAAGATTGTTATGGTCTGTACACAAACAGCTGGTCCAATTAATTTGTTATAACAACTATCCGGATGAAACTCTTCTTCCTACAACTTTGCACTCGCACAAATTTGGCGGAAAATTAAAAAAAATCAATCGTGATAATTTATAGGATGATATAAGTAGATACACTATAATGTCTTACTGTTCCGATCATAACCATCTTGTCTAATCAAATCAAAAATCTCACGGTTCAATTAAGTGTTCTACTGATATTTCTTTTACAACACCATACTTTTCAATGTGATCACCAATTTGTTTCTTGACCAACCAGATATATGTCGCTGATTCTTTTTCCTATCTTTCCTAAGTTTCAATTTGCAACAATTTACCGGACACATCAAATCATACGAAAGTTCAAACGAAATGGTTAAGACATACATCTGGGTGAAAATCATGGTACATCATCCAGTCAGAGAAAAATTGGTTAAAGTTCGCTCAATATAACTGACAAATAAATAACCCAGACTATCCATTTTTGTCGAGATAATTATCTTATGGTTGACATTGAAACTGGTTATCATGACTGAGTATTATGTTCAGTTCTCGCTAGATGTGCGTGGAAACGCGAGATTAACGTCAGCTGAACTGTATTATTATATCCACTACCAATTGATACGAAATAAAGACATCAAACATATTTTTATTTCGTCTGTGTGGTTATAAGTAGGCAAGAGAAAGTAAGTTATCGGATAACTTATACGGACACGGTATTGGGCGATAATGACTGTATAACTTTAATATTGCCTGGAAGCGTTTTATAACATGATGCACTTACTATTTTAAGAAACTGACATAAATAACTGCAGCTTGTTTAATACTGCTTACTGTAGGCCATATTAGGATAACGAGAATACTTAGATCAATAATGGTTTATTGAAAGAACTGTGCATTTGGAACTTTTCCTCAGACATCAAGAATTATCGTGGGAATGAGCCCCTTACAAGCCCCTATTTAAAACAAATATGAGTAGTGTAACTTTGAAGAATCTTAACTGAGATTTTAGTTTTGCGGAATAACACTACTCTTTTAATAACCGTTATCCCGATTTATGACAACAACAACACCACATACTAAAAAAGGCATGACTGGAAAATCTCACTGTTTGTACTTTTCTATTTGTATGTTTGTTATTGTTGCTCTTGAGAACCTTTCATAATAAAGCGTCAATAAAGAAAGCAATCATGAATTCCTTATCACCGGAGTTATTATTATGCTTTAAAAATCAAGTACAGAAGTCAAGATTGAATCTAGATATACTGGTGCTAACACGGCTGCTCTCTTTTCAGTCAGTCATCAACGAAAACAAGCCTATCTAAAATAACACATATAAGGTGAAATGGATTGGCTGGCCAACTGTTGGTAATATTGGACAAAAACGGCTTCGATTCTACGTGTGGTGTGCTAAAGGATATGAGAATCTTTAAGAATGTTTCTAAGGGAAAAGAAGCATCTCCTGTGATTACTCTCTCTTGATAGTTTTGCTCTTTTTTCCATCTTAACCATTTAAGTATCAAATTAACGTCCTGCTGTGAACAAGCTTTAAAAGCTTTCATTTATATCTAATGCATTCATCCAGTCAATGTTCTGATAAGAGAATGATGTGTTTATAATAATATACAAACCGTCAATCAATATCTGCTTCACGGTTTCATGTTTACTTTTACACCAGTCATCGACAAGGTGTCTTAATGGCGCCCAGGAGTGTTTGTACTGTGAAGTGTTTACTACTGGTTTATAAAGGTATTACAAATAAACTCGGCGAACCTGTCAACTCAAGATCAGATAACAACCATAGGAGGTATTTTGGCAGACGGTAAATAGACTAAAAAGCCACGGAGGCGGCGATGGTTTTCAGAGGCGCGCAATACAGCATCATTGGCAAATGATTGCGGCACATCTTGGTTAGTTATTTCTTCATTCCCACCTGTTAATTGGTGTAATCTATCATAATAAGAAATACTAAAGCGAAAACACACCTGTTATTAGGGTAAAGTCAGCTACGTCAGAGCTTGCCGCTGATACAAATTCGCACATATTATGGCTGATAATATTCTTTTACATCAACTTTCCTGAGATAAAACTGCTTTATTTAGAACCTCCTTCATTATAACAAAGCAAATAAATCAGGTTTTGATGTAGATTCACCTTAAATTGTTACTCATCAGTCTGTTCATGTGTACACAAATTTACAGATACAGGTATTTGCGCGACGTATTAGATTACAGTATCTGTAGTATATGTTAAACGTGCGTTAAGAAGCTTAAGAGATTTGGTAGTGTACGTTTGACACCTCCCTCAAGATTATCATGGCACATAGAGTTTAATCCTTTGAATATGTTAAATATTAATATCCTTGAGTGAGTTTTAAAATTGTAATCAATCAAATCGTTCTTGTTATGAGGAGAAATAATCTATTATACATCATTAAATGTCAGCAGTGGAACCCAATTGTTCAAGTTTATGCAGGAAGAGTTCAGATAAGTTTGCAATTTATCCTTATCAGTTACATTGGGTCTTTAAATCGCCACAAATTGGATTTAAAATCTTAAACGGCCATTCATTTCCCGAAGAATGGTGACTATGTTTATCTCTGCAGCTAGCTTGTCGTCCGTGTAATCTTGAATTTGGTTTCTATTACAGGGATTCTATTATATGCCTTGAAATCCAGTTATGTTGTCGTCAGTATACGTGATTCTTCTTGTGTATGGATATCATTAATCCCTGAAACTGTATTAACACGGCAAGCTGTATCATTATATTGTATGTTTCCATCACACCCATAATCCACTTATCTAATTGTCCTTTGGATACTAATACTATCAATGATGAAGATTTAGTTCAGAACATCTCAGAGAACAAATAACTGAGTCATCTTGTTGCTGGACAAATAAACTGTTCTTTGGCAAGGGGATTGCTCGCGTTAATATTTTCTAACATTTAACGTAAGAAATTCTGGTCGTGTTTTCGGCTTTCAAAAAAGTGGACTACCTCGCTTTTCTAGAACGTGACCAGATTTGTTCACTGGTAGTGTCTAGATTTATCAGTTCATGTCACGAGAATATTCTAAACATTGTGACTCTCAATGTCAGCTGTGGAATTCAGATTTATGTAAAAACATTTGAGTAAAATAATGATAAATCCTCTCGGTGAAATAATACAAAATGTTTAATTTAAGACGGTAAATACATTAATCGGGCATTCCGTCTATAAATTCTTTCCACATTAAATGTAGGATTTGAGCGATGGTACATAATACCATTGCTCTAGTATCGTTGTTATACGCCCTCAGTGTGAGGTTTGTCAATTATATTAGAGAATGGTACGTCGACGGTAGTTTTTGTATGTCTGTGTCGCAAAGCGAAAATTGTTCATAGCTACTGGAACGATGTTCCTGTATTAGTCCCTTTATTAGATAAAGGTTCTATAATTATCTCTTAGCTTAGACCACCATCTGACAGTATCCTGTGGCAGTGTTGCTGTTGTTACCATCAATGTACGAAATGTGTAGGGAAATCAAATTTGTTAGTGCAAATAGTGTGTTTACCTGGCGTTACCCGCTTCATATTCCGAGTGATGAAATAGTATATTCTAAAATAAGGGTCTCTTTGCCAATGTTAATAAAATATATAGGAAGTCAGATCATACAGTGATTATGAAGGATCGTCTAAGTCGACACACGGGTGAATCATTTTATAGCCAGTGAATCATTTTATAGCCGGTTCCACCCGAAAGTCACTACAAGAATAATTTATAAATCAATAAACAATCCAGAGTATCCATTGTGTCCAGATAATAATCCCACGGTTCACATAGGAACTGGTTATCATAGCTGAGTATTATATTCAGTAATCGCTAAATGAGCGTGGAATCACGAGATAAACGTCAGTTAAACCGTATTGGTCCTGGCTACACGTAGATAGAGGGGATATATTATAGTTGTGGTAGTCGGCTGGCAGACGTGCAGTGTCGATTCATATGAAATAAAGACATCAAATAGATTTGATTTCGTCCGTGTGGTTATAAGTAGGCACGAGATAGTCAGCAATCGGATAATTCATACGGACACGATATCGGGCGATAATGACTGTATAATTTTAATATTGCCTGAAAGCGTTGTTTAAAATGATGCAAACAATATTTTAAGAAACTGACATAAATAACTCCAACTTGTTTAATACTGCTCACTGTAGGTCATATTTAGTTATCGAAAATACTTAGATCAATACTGGTTTCTTGAATGAACTTTTAGAAATTGTCCTCACACACCAGGAATTATCGAGGGAATGAGCCCCTTTCAAGCTCCTTTGGATTGTTCTCCCACTAGAACATATAAATCCAAATAATCTGAAAGGAGCATTTAGTTCTTCGGATTAACACTACTCTTTTAATAACTGTTATAACGTTTTATGCCAACGACAATATCACATCCTAGTTTATCCTATCGGTCAAGAGAAATACAAAAGGCAACACGGGATAATCTAACAATTTATACTTCCCTAAGTGTGTTTGTGATAATCAATTGTGTTATGATAGCTCTTTAGAACCTTTACCTAATAAAGCGTAAATAAAGCAAGTAATATTGGACAAAACACGGCCTCTAATCTACGTCAGGTGTGCTGAATGGTTAGAGAATCGTTAAATATACTTATACGGGAAAATGAGCATCTCCTGTGATTGCTCTTTATGCATATTGATTGTTTTGACTTTTTACCTTCTAAACCATGTTAGTCTCAAATTACCCTTCTGTTGTGAACATGCTTTAAAGTGCCTATTGCAGATGTAATGCCTTCGTGCAGTCACTGTTCGGATCAGAGATAGATCTAATCAGAGACATTCCAGAAATGTTCGTTTTGTGGAGTGTTAACTACTGGTTTATAAAGGTTTAGAAAATGAACTCAGATGGCTACAACAGAATCTGGTTACAACCATAAGAGCTATTTTGGAAGACTGTACAACAATACACCAACAGAGCTCATGGTAACAGCTACTTTGGCGGCGATTGTTTGCAGAAACGCGCAATACATCATCATTGGCAAATATGGCTTAGGCTTGTGACACGTCTTGGTTAGATATTTCTTCATTCCCACCTGTCAGTTGGTGTAATCTACCAATACAAAAAAATAGTTAAGCGATAAAACACCTCTTTTCAGCGGCATCAGAGCTTGCCGCTGGTAGAAATTCGTACACATTTTGGCTTATAGTATTCTCATACATCCACATGTTAACACTTACAGATATTAAACTATAGGATTTAGAAAAGTACGCCTCTGTAATAACACAGCCGTTACGTTAGTTAATAAACTGAAAAACAATCAGGTTGTGATGTAGATTGGCCTTGATAACCATTCATCAGTCTGTCCATGTGTACACATATTTACAGTAACAAGTATTTATATGATTTATTAGATTACAAGAACTGTATGTTTCAATATTTGTTTGAGAATTCCGTCAAGATTATCATTATGTATAGAGTTTAATCCTTTGATTGAATGTGTTAAATATTTATATGCAGAATAGACTTTTAAAATTATAATCAATCAAATCGTTCGTGTTATTACCAGAAATAATCTAGTATATGTCATTAAATGTCAGCAGTGTAAACCAATTATTCAATTTTATGCAGGAAGAGGTTGGAAATTGATCGGTATCAGTTAATTGAGTCTTTAAATCGCTACAAATTCGATTTAAAATCTAAAACACTCATTAATTTCCCGCAGAATGATTAAGATGTTTATCCCTGCAGCTCACTTAGCGTACATGCAATCTTGAACTAGATGTATACTACAGGGATAATATTATAGGATATGCATTGAAATCTAGTTATGCTGTTTTCCGTATACATGATTTCAATTGTTTGTTGATGTAATTAATCCCTGAAATTACATTCACACGACGAGCTGTATCATTCTATTGCATGTTTCCATCACACCCATAACCTACTAAACTTATTGTCTTATAGATACATGTAATAATACTATCATTGATGAGATTTAGTTCAGAGCCTCTCAGAGAACAAATAGCTGAGTCACCCTGGTCTAGCTAGCTAACGTGGACAAACAAACTGTTATCTTTCAAGGGGATTGCTCGCGTTAATATTTTCTAACATTTCACGTAATAAATTTTGGTCGTGCTTTTCGGCTTTCAATAAAGCACTCGCCTTTCTAGAACGTGACCAGATTCGTTCACTAGTATTGTCTAGATTTATCATTTCATGCCATAGATGTCATAACAAGCTGCAGTTATTTATGTCAGTTTCTAAAAATATTAAGTGCATCATTTTACAAAACGCTTTGAGGCAATATTAAAGTTAGACACTCATTATCGCCCGATATCGTGTCCGTATAAGTTACGATTACTCACTTTTTCGTGCCTACTTATAACCACAAAGACGAAATAAAAATACATTTGATGTCTTTATTTCGTATTAATTGATAGTGGATATAACAATACAGTTCAGCTGAAGTTAATCTCGCGTTTCCACGCTCATCTAGCGAGAACTGAACATAATACTCAGTCATGATAACCAGTTTCAATGTTAACCATAATATAATTATCTCAACACAAATGGATAGTCTGGGTTATTTATTTGTCAGTTATAATCGTTAAGATTAATCAGTTATTCTAGTAAAGACTTTCGTGTAGAACCGGCTACAGAAAGATTCACCTAAATGACGATTTACGGCTATTCATAATCACTGATCTGACTTCCTATATATTTATTAAGTTAACATTGGCGCAGTGATCTTAAATTGTTCATTTGCAATAGTATTTCACTACGCAGAATATAAAACGGGAAACGCCAGGTTGAGACAGACTGTTTGCAGTGACTGACATTTTCATTCCCCTAGAGAGCTCGCGCGTGGATGGCAACAGCCCTGACACAGGATACTTTCAGTTGGTGGTCTAAACAGAAGATGTTTATAAATCTTTATCTAATAAAGGGACATCATTTAACAGTAAGGAACATCGTCAGAAGAAACAGGTTCACGTAGTTTTCAACAGTATTCGTATTGCCACACAGATTAACAAAAACATAACGTCGACGTAACATTCTCGCTATTCTATAATATAATTAACAAACCTTATACAATGATACTAGAGAAATGGTATAATGTACCATCAACAAGTTTGATCTCAAAATACATTTTAGCAGAGAAATAACTGATGGACGGGTCGGCTCATATGCTACAGGCTTCCAACAAAGTAGACAACCTCGCCTTTCTAGAACGTGACCAGATTCGTTCACTAGTATTGTCTAGATTTACCATTTCATGCCATGAAACCATTCTAAACATTATGTCCACCGGTGTAAGCTGCGGAATTTTGAATTATATAAAAAACATTTGAGAAAAACAATGATAAATCCTCTTAGTGAAATGATACAAAATTTAATAAAATGACAAATACATTACTCGGGCAAACCGTCAATAAATTCTTTAAAAATTAAGTGTAGCATTTGAGCCGACCCGTCCATCAGTTATTTAGTCGTTTTAGAATATTTCTCTGCTAAAATGTATTTTGATATCAAACTTGTTGATGGTACATCATACCATTTCTCTAGTATCATCGTTATACTCCATAAGTATAAGCAGTAACTTACTTCCATTTATATCATCTACTCATCTGGTTGCAGTACGGCGTAAAACCCCAATAAAAAACCAAAAAAACTTTGAATGCTCTCAGATGTTTGGAGGTACTTGTTCTAATGTCTATTCGTCACATATATTTGAATGGAATACACCCTCTTATATTTTTTTCCAGTTGAAACTTATGTTAACAAAACTGTTGGAGAATGTTTGCTGTTTTGATGATCGCTTTACGTTACAGTATCCATAAGTATACCTGTATGTCCATGTAAAATATGTCATGGTTTTATATGTTTATGTAATGCTGTCTTTACTGTTTAAACGATTGTCACATTTTTGTTCTTTTCATGCCAGATAAAACCTAGATTGATGTCAGATTAATCTGAAGAATTAGTTACAACTTTAATAACTTATTTATTTGTTTTAGAAAAGAATAATGACGTCATATACATTTTGAGTATGTGTGTGGTATTGGGGCGATGGATCAAACACCCGTGGTTGGGTCATCTTGACTGCGGGGTTGGATTCATCGCCTGAATAGCATACCCATACCTGCTTTTTGTATTTATTATATCTGCTAAATTTCATATAAATATATTTTGGTCGCATTTATAATAATTGATTAAACAAAGCTCTTTATCACCTCCTCAACCATTACCCACTACCCGTCCTAATCGAATGAAAGCCAAAATCAGTGTAAATGTTCTTATATGTCTTAAAAATGTTTAACTCATTTGAAGCTTATATGAAACTTGTATATTTTGTTAACAGTGTTGTGGTGGCACTTTGGACTCAGTCTGCAATCGTCGTTCAGTGTATGCTTATTACTATTGATTATGGGTAGTGACTTAATGTCATACAGGGCGGCGATTGGCCTGTTTGCCTGTGCATATAATGCTCGCTGCAACAAAAATTCAGCAACAGAAACCAAGCAACATAACAATAGTTTACACCATACCTGGTATTCAGTTCTAAATTGCGCTCTTTATACTTGTCAATCTGTACTGTTGCATGATTTTTCCTAATTATAATCCAACTGCTCTTGCTATTGTCGGGTAATGTTGAGCTTAATCCAGGCCCCGTGTCTACAGGTACAGCGCTTAAATATGTCCATCTAAACGTCTGCGGTTTAAAAAATAATTTTGATTTAGTATTTGCTAATTTATCTAATTTTGATATTATTGCGATTACCGAAAGCCACCTTACTTCTAATATAACTAATAACTCAATTTGTATACTGGGATTTCATCCACCTATACGTCGGGATCGTGATCAAGCTTGCGGCGGCGTCTGTATTTATATATCTCAACGTTTGTCGTTTTTGCGGCGCCACGAGTTTGAGCACAAAACGCTAGAAATGATTTGGGTGGAGCTACACGACAAACCCAAATCATTATTTTGTATTCTGTATCGTCCTCCTAATACAGAATCAGCACTGTGGGAAGATTTTGCAGATAACATTTCTGACGCGTTAGACAACTTCAAAGACTATAATGTTATTATTTCCGGAGATTTAAATGAAGACTTACTAAACCCAAATAATCGACACCTCAATAATATATTCAATACTTTT
>JAUELC010203923.1:3889-17151 GCA_031471745.1 Cryptochiton stelleri | reverse complement strand
GGTGGTTTCCTCCACCCATTGGGCTGGCACGCCGTCATATAAGTGAAATAACCTTAAGTACGGCGTAAAACCCCAAATGAAACAAACAAAAATCTTGTCTGAAGCTCCACAACCAGCGCTCCATGCCACCTCGCCTGAAGCTCCCCAATCAGTGATCCAGTCTACCATGACAAAAGCCCCATAACCAGTGGTCCAGGCCACATTACCTGAAGTTTCAAAACCAGCCGTCCAGACCACCTTCCCTTGAGAATAAACAATAACAATAAAGATAATTGTTAAGTGGTTCGGTTTACCTCAAACATGGCATCGTCACTGAAAGTATAGGCCTAAGTATATCATTGGAAGTAGTCGCTTTCAAAATGTCCTCACGGAGCCAAGAGGTCCGTCCTGATCACGTAGTACACAGAGGATCTCGTGAGAATCAGATTAGCGCTTGACCGGGTCAATCAACATATGACGCAATTTCAACTCTTCGCGTTATTTGATTCTCCATCAGTAAAATGAGTTGTCCATTCGACCTAATGCTATATGATAAATAGTTCTATTTTATTTCTCTAGTTTGTCTGCTGTTTGGCTATACTAGCTTTGTATTACTACGCCAATAGGCCTACAATGACTTCCGTAAGTATACTGTACACTGTTTGTTTCTATTATAGTGTATCAAATGTTATCCCTGGGCGTCCTTCTGGTTCCTGACTGTTAATTCCTGTGTTAATGGTATCGATTCATACATCTACATTCTTAATATTGAAGAGGAGAGTTTACCAGTATGAATAGGCACAAAGACTCAAAGATCCTAGCTTAATCAGTCTGAGAACATCAGGTACAAATCAGTGCAGAATTAACGGGGTGTAATGATGTCTCTTGCGGGGATATTGTCTCAAAATACGTCTACTACTTATACATTGCCTTGTTTGTCGCCGAGATAATGATTTTACTCTACGAATAGATTTTGCTATCGGCAGGTCTCTAGTATTTTCATATCTTCTCGAGACAAGGTGAGTGCAAAAACGTTATTTCTGCACACCATTTGAAAGGATTCAGTTTCTTGGAATTGATACTGGTTGTAGGCCTACTACGGTTTCTTTGGAAAAAAGTGTTTATTAGTGTAGTGTATTTTAGATTGTGTACAACGTTGAGAAGATGTTTAGGCTGAAACCATACACAGCTTTCTTGTACTAAGAGTTTTGAAGCCAAAAATAAATTCCCGGACGGTTTTTATTCTGAGGGTGCATGTGTCAATCCGAAGTTTTTAACCTATTCTGCATAACATTTGAAATGACTATAGTTTTACTGGAAGGGATACGTATATACATTGTTTTTGGTGAAATGAATTTTGGTTTATTATTATTTGATTATTTTATTTTATTTTTTTATTTTATTATTTTATTAGTTTATTTTATTATTATTATTTGAGATAATTTGTGTATTTTTCTGATGGTGTATCAATCTGTATATACTATTCACAGTGAGACAAAGTAAAATACAGCCCCACAGATTTCTTGAGAAGCAATATTAACTGTGGACTAAACTTGGCTCATGCATTAATAAACGCTGAACTGTATTTCAATATCCTTCGATTTAAAAGATGCCGCCTTGCCATCGTTTCTTTAATGGAAGACCAACCGATTCGACGAAGTTAGGTAACGTAATTTCAACAAATTCATTTGTTCACGTGACGTCAGATACTTCAAGCGTTACTTCATCTCCAATAGGATTACCCTCAAATATATTTAAGTACAGAACGTTTGAGAATCAAACTCTATCGATTGGCGATATTTTATCACCGTCAGTATTTGTGGATGGGAACGGGACAAAAGCTTCTGATGAAATAACATCGTGGGATCATATTTTAATCATCAAAGCTGGATTAGTTATTGCAGTTATCGCTGTCATATTATTGTCAGCCTGTACGGTGGTGTTTAAAACAACATCTAAATACTCTGAAGAGAGGATGGATAGAGGTGAGGATCTGCTTCCGAGACATATCTAAATATCACATCTAAATATCACATCTAAATATCACATCTAAATATTTCGAAGAGAGGATGGGCAGTGAGGATTTACGTCCCAGGCGTATCTAAATACCACATCTAAACAATCCGAAGAGCGGACGGACAGAGGTTAGCATTTAATTCCCAGGCGTATCTAAATATCACATCTAAACAATCCGAAGAGCGGACGGACAGAGGTTAGCATTTAATTCCCAGGCGTATCTTAATATCACATCTAAACAATCCGAAGTGAGGATGGACAGAGGTGAAGATTTACTTCCCAGGCGTATCTAAATATCACATCAGATCTCAATACTCTGAAGAGAGGATGGACAGAGATGAGGATTTACTTCCCAGACGTATCTAAATATCACATCTTAATACTCCGAAGAGAGAATGGACAGAGATGAGGATTTATTTCCCAGGCGCATCTAAATATCACATCTTAATACTCCGAAGAGAGAATGGACAGAGATGAGGATTTACCTCCCACGCAGGCGTATATAAATATTACATCTAAAAATGTTATAGATAAGATTTTGTATGGTTCACAGAAATGCTTTTGTACAATTAACTAATTTTGCCGTTTCGAGTTTTTCGTTGAATAAGCAACGCGAAAACCGGAAAAAGAACTAGAAAAATAAAATTAGGGACAATTTGTCGTATTTCTCATGTTGGGTTTGAATATTTTATACCAGTCACTTATTCGAGTGTATCCAGTTTGTTATTCAGAGTTTATGGTATGTTTTGGAAATCTAATTTATACGTACTTTATTATGTTTATCTTTATTGTTACTCGTCATTTGACGTATGTGCAGAATTATTCTTCTTTGAATGAGTGCATGCATGGCGGGCTTTGCTTCCATCCCAAACGGCTCACTTTGACATTACTTGGCTGGACATCGGCTGGAGACGAATCGGGCACTCATGGGAACTAGCTTCAGACATCACGGGACCGAGTATTGTGTTTGATACATGCTATATATTCCACTCTATGTCTAGACTGGAGATGGAGAGCTTTACAAGCATTGTGTTTACTGAGCACTCGACTGTAAGAGCTTTAAGCGTGTTTGGAGAATAAACTATTTCTAATGGCTGCTCACCACCTGTCCTACAAACAACGCCACACAACAGTTATAGTTCTCTCTGTATCTCTTATACCATAAAGTCTATCGATCGAGTCGTCTTGTTTGTATACGGCGCATACGAGTTATGTTCGTGTACATTGAAACGTTACAGCATTTTTCTACTCAGAAACGCCAATCGTATTTCATAAATAACTAGTAGCCTACAGCGTGCGGCTTAAACTATACACTACACACACAGTAAAGCAATAAATAAACTCCGAATAGGTCCATAGTTGTAAATCTCGATATTTCGACTTTATTTAAGTCATCTTTAGGGGAGGTATGAAGTATTCATAAAGGACAGGGGCATATATATACATTTTAGGAAATTCCATTAAAATACAATATGTTTTCATAACGTCTATCATTATTTTTAAAAAATTCTTCCCAATTGTGGGGTTTATTTCTAGCTAACCATTTCACCCCCCCTCCACCTCACCCCATTGTCTCGAGAAAATGATGTATTATCTGTATATAGGCGTATTGGTGTATTGTATAAATGTATATCTCTATTAGACTACTCTTATGGGATCAAGAGACAAGTTAATTAATTCAAGATGCCAGGTTACTTCATGTTATGCAATAGACCAACACCGTTAATCTTAAGGAAATACAATCCAGATTTGAGTCTAGACTTGGCATAGAAGTATCGTTCGTTCGTCTCTATTCAACATATTGAACTAATAACAAGGTTTAAGATGTATTCAGCACTGATTAGATTTATTGCGTGTTCCTGAACCTGGTGGTCGGATGTTAACATGGACACGAACTAAAATGCTTCTACACGGAGTAGAGTAGAATAGTGAATATATATGAAGACGAAACTCAGTCTGTTTAGTTTGTTTGATTGAGGTTTAACGACGTACTTAAGGCTATTTCACTCAAGTAACGGCGTGCCAGCCCAATGGGTGAAGTAAACTACCCCCGACATTTGGTAATAAACAATGATAAGATTCATTCTTTCGATCGTTCCCTCGTTTGTTCGTTCGTCCGTCCGTCCGTTCGTTCATGTTACAGCACAGTTTATTGTATATTCCCCATGTTATATCCATCTTGAACACTGATTCGAGGCATTCGAGTCCACGTCTGGAATGATATCATAAAAGTGTTTAGTGCACTACAAGGCTTTCTTTGACATGTGTTCTATTCATCAGCTGTACTTTATAAACTAAAACCGTTGCTAAGAAGTAAGCTGTCGAATATAAAAGGGTGTACAGCACATACCCGCTTCAACACTGATGACCTGCATTATAAGGTCTTAACATTATGTTCAGTTATAGTTTCTTTGCCTATGTGATTCAGCCTCTGTGTAGCCTGTTGGGCTGGTCTCAATCGTAGCTGACTTCGCGCAGCTTCGGTTTTGACGGAAATGTCCGCATCTAAGCTCGTGTGTATTTACGCGCCATTTCCCCAGATTTCCTCTTGTTTTTTCGGTATTCTACGCTTGAATCAGAGTCAGTTTGGAAGAAACAAGATGGCGCGTACATACGTCAGAGGTGAAGTGACGCAGAAGATTCCCGAATAACGTTTAGAATGAAGATGATCTATGTATCTACTAGATCTTAGTACACGTCAACAGCTTGAAGCACAGACTATACTTTCCACAGAAGTATATAACTAAGATGTAAACACTAATGTCGTAATGGGACCAGAGTGTATAGGGTTTGAGTAAAAACATGCCAAGTTCGTCGGGTGATAGCAATGCTAAGGCTGTGTATATAAACTGATGCCATAACCATGTTGTATAGTACTAACACAAACATATCAAGTAACAGCACATTGGTTACGAAACATTTTATTTTTTAAGTTGTGCAGTTACTTCACCATCGGTGTTCTCTCAAGGCTATACTGACCAGGGACAATATTATGTATCTTCTTTTCACTCGATTAACACACTTCTGAATCTAGGTACGTCTTCTTGACACCCGATTTACACATTTCTCATAACATGATACGTCTTCAGTTCACTCGATTTGCAAACTTCGAATTCTATGATACGTCTTCAGTTCACTTGATTTGCAAGCTTCTAATTCTAGGATACCGATACGTCTTCAGTTCACTTGATTTGCAAGCTTCTAATTCTAGGATACGGTTTCAGTTCATTTGATTTGCAGGTTTCTAGTTCTAGGATACGTCTTCAGTTCACTTTATTCGCAAACTTCTAATTCTAGGATACGTCTTAAGTTTACTTGATTTGCAAACTTCTAATTCTAGGATACGTCTTCTGTTCACTCGATTTGCAAGCTTCTAATTCTATGATACGTCATCGGTTCACTTTCTGTGCAAACTTCTAATTCTAGGATACGCCTTCTGTTCACTCGATTTGCAAGCTTCTAATTATAGGATACAACTTCAGTTCACTTGATTTGCAAACTTCTAATTCTAGGATACATCTTCTGTTCACTCGATTTGCAAGCTTCAAATTCTATAGGATACGTCTACTGTTCACTCGATTTGCAGCCTTCTGATTCTTGGATAAGTCTTCTTGTGACTCGATTGAGAAACTTTTGATTCTAGGATAACTCACTTCACTTGATCAACTGAGAATACGTCTTTTGTTCCCTCGATTCACACGCTTTTGATTCTTGACCCTCCGCTTGCTCAGCAGGAACAGGAGAGCATTGAAGTTGATGTTGTTGTTGTATGCTATCATGTCACGTGAACGTGTAATGCGAGAGTCTACTATGCACTTGAATTGACAGACCAGATGTTTCTTTGTGCACTTCAGTGTCTGGTCTTAGTCCGGACAATCTGAGCTACCTCAAGTAATCCATCTACCAAGCTTTCATTTTCAAGACCGGTATTTGATCAGTTGGTTGATAATGGGAATTCAGCAGGTCAGGCTATACAGGCTTACAGCATCGCTGCTATACAGCTTCATCTAGCTCTTGGAAAGAGTAGATCTACTTGTACACTTAGAGCCCATATAGACATATAACAAGACGACATTTTGAAGGTTCCCTGAAACTTGTATCTGATGTTTTATCTAGCACATTAGATGATTCATCTGTTTTGATTTAATCATACTAGATAGTATTGGATCATGGGATGACGTGTGCATCTCTTGGTTTTGATATCTTCACTGTGATGTGCTTTTAAAGAAAAGGCACAGCGAATACAAGTTGCAACGTGAACAAAAATGCCAGCCTGTCATCGTGTTTTTATTGGGAAATTAACTACAGTCGCACAATCAGAGGTTGGGAAAATTGCTGATTCAAGTTCGACCACCATTGTGACCAATGTCATTGAAAACTCCGAGAATGAGTGGAATATTTCAACAAAATTGATAAATAACACAAAACAAAGCATTATTAACACTTACGCCCAAGCTGCTGAAACAGGATTTACCTTCGATGGAATTCAACTCATCAAAGTTTCTGTATTGGTTGTTGTTGTAATTATGCTTGTCGTGTTTTCTTGTAAACTGGTATTTAAGACATCCTCCAGGTATGTGGGAAATGGAAATCGACCAGATGAGGGAGAGTTACTGTAGAACGCTGTATGGTTAGTATTATAAGTAAAGTGGTGCAGAATGGTACCCTACGGGAAAATACCCATCCCCCACCCCGTTCCTGAAATTTAGATTGCGCTTTCTGTCATATATCGGTAGGCCTACATCTTCCCGAGGCAAGGCATGATATATTCCAATAAACTATATATCCTTCCTTGCCACGCTTAGTGCCTTTCGGCGGTCAGACAGAGATCAAAGTAAAATGGAGATATTGCAAACACCAATCAAATGCATATACCTTTTTTAAAACAGTGTATAGCCTCTGCCGGAATACCATGATATAAACAGCAGAGAAAGAGGTCATTCTTTTCGACCATTGGCTCAAATTATGCTTATTCATGATTGTCTGTTTGAGTGGGGATATTCAATTTCCGCCTTATTACGTTAAAAAAAGTTGAATGTCTTTCACTCTTCGGGCTATATGCAGAGGGATATATGGCACCATGGCCAAGTGCGAGCTTGTATTCCGATCACTGGAACTAGGAGGGCTTATCTCCTCCTTGTTTGACCAGAAATACGGCCCAATCGTGACAAGGTGGGGAATAGAGTTTCACGTCAGGACCCACCTTGTCTCGAGAAGAGGAAGTGCCTTGGATGGGTCATATTTAAATGTCAGGTGTAGTTATTGTACGTCACGTGCCGGTATGTAGTTAAATAAGGTGTTTGCCAAATAATCAGGAAGCATGGGAAAAGTCATAAAATGTATGATCAAATACACATGTCGTTCTAAATATAAACAATATGTTCACCGCAAGTAGTATACGGATTATATCAACGTCCGGTTAAGTAACTAAAAGTTTTAATAAATTTGGCTCTGGCTTATCTGTCACTTAACACAAAATAAACACATTTAACGTCCGAAAGACTTACATTGCAGACAATTAAGTTGATTAGTTTTTACACTACTTTGCCACCAAATCATTTTCAATATACTGAGATGGTGGCTACCCCTTTCTTGAACACATGGCCCAATCCAGTCGGGTTTTTAAACGTTTAACTGTTTATATTTGTAAAATAAAATGTTTTCTCAAGACTTTGAATTATGTATTGAAATAAAAGAAAACAAAACAGAGGCAATAAATAAAAGCAATAATAGCATTTATTCTATAAAGTATTCACAAGTCACAACATAGAGGTCTTTACAATATAATTTGATGACATTCCTTGTAGATATATAGGGTAAATCTTAGCATATATACAGCGGTAATTTTTCCACAATGTACAAAATAGCTAGCAATCACATCCAATTAAAACACAGTTCTTATTACTGCGGACGTAATATTTCAATCGATTGATATACCGTGTTAAGAATCCGCGTGTTTGGTCGATATTTTGACTAGGGTAACATATTTGTCTATCAAAATACAAGTATTGCATTACTACACGACACAAATAGTAATAAGATTATACACGCACGATATCCGAACTTGTTTCACAGGTTAATTCAGATTAACCTGCAGAGGAAAGTTGTCACGTCTCCTAAAGACAACTAGTATAGTAATACCGAAGAGAGGACGACAACCGCGAATGTTCTCCTCCTCTGCTAATAAAGATAACACATCACACAAGCTGGCGGTAGCTCACAGCACGAAACAATATGTATCGTTTCCACGAAGCTTTACTGCAAGCGGACACACAGAATCGCTTATAGTTCTTGATACTCTTCTGCATAAATTCATTCTACATTTGAGTACATGCTATAACAGCCATATCGATGAGAAAGGACGGTTTAATGTACAATGGCCATCCCAGTGACGTCAAGAAATTAATATAACATCATTAAACACCATTGACATTACCAATACTCCAGAATAAACAAAAGGGTTTAGGATAAACATACACACACCCAACACAACATGTTGTGACCATGAAACATGTCAGTTAGATGATTATTACTTATATTGTCCAATTAAATATCCTTACATCCATTTGCGCATGCGTGCCAGCACAACAGAATCGGTGTAATATAAATTCCAGCCTGTTAGTAATTGAATACGAACTAATTACAGACTAAGACAAATACATAAGACATAACGAAAACTTTGGGGTGATTCTACCAACTGTGGCAAATTGCTCATAAAAGAATGTAACCAAAATTCAACATCGCCAGTCACGAGTAAACTTGTGTAGCCTATACGTACTACCTTTTGGAACCAAACGTGTATTGTCATTTCGGCATTTTGTGTAAATACATGCACCATCTTCAATATTAAAGCAATACAGACAACTGGCGAAATCACACTATCGAATTATATGTGTGGGGATAGGTGTTGATACTTTTTCTTTTTAACCAAATTTTCCTTAAAAATTTGCTGCGTGAGGTCTTGCTACCTTGTTGGTGTAGCTGTTACAATTAAGTACGTAATTTGTGCATACAACGAATACAATGTATGCCGTTTGCGTACTTTTGTCGACAAGAAATCGACAGAGATCATAAATATTCATTATTTATAACATGATGCAAGTGTGTAACTGAAATGACGTTTTAATAATGACATATCAACTTAAGCATGGCACACGTCTTACACTTACTGCAACACCGAGTGTACTAGACACATGTTCTGAGAGAAAGGATAGCGTTGTGCAGCAAGGGACGCCATGGCTATGCTGCTCGGAGCTATGGCACGGTTTTAGTTGTTACGTCACACACAAAAAAAGTCGTATTTTGAGGTCTCCAGTTACCACAAACCTTTGCGATCACTTGCAATTTTATCACAACAAATAAAAATATTGGGATTTCATTAGAGTTTGTCGCTTGCGATTTTATCGCAACGAAGTTCTGCCGCACACCTTCACGGTCCGATTTTGTCTCTTGCGACAAAATCGCAAATGTGTGCGCCGGGCTTTAGAGACGTATTTGCGACATCCGAGAAATATAATGCATATAGCTGATATAATTTTAATATCATGTTTCGTAATTTTGCAAACCAAATTTTCGATGTTTTGATTGGTTAATTTGCCGGGGGTAATGGGATCGTACCAGCCGGGAGTTGAAATGCCCAACGAATACACATACATAGCCTTCCCCACCTCAAACGTCGCTTTTTAAATTTAATAAAACTTACAATACAAATATATTATTGGCTCGAACCAACATAGTTTTAAACATATGTACTTCATAATCGCAATATATTAATTATTAAAATCGGAAACATGATTTTGGTAGCCCTTTTTTGTGCAACGTCTTCGCCTGGTTTCAAAGTCTCTTTTGTCAGTAAGCCTTGTCGTGGCGATAGAGGTAAAGGGAGGTAACTTTGAACGTGATGAATTTATCGAAGAAAACCTTTTCCTCAAATCCCACAAATGGAGGCTTGGCGGAAAAAAAAATCGTTATTGACGATTTTCCCAGGGTGAATAGACTGTTATGACCCTCCTTAAGTACGTGCACCATTTGAGCTGCGAACCCCTTTGAAAAACGCCCATAACTAACACTCTACCGTCTGAGCTACGCATGTTCGCGATATAATGAACCGAACTTTCGTTAAGGTTGCTAATCTCTCGACATTCAAAGATAATAGAAAACGTTTAGACAGTAAACATATCCGAATATTAGCATTAATATATTTAGTCATGTAAAGAGGGCCATGACGCTTGGTGTTATCTCACTGGTTACATTTCACACAGCTGACCTTGAAACAGGTTTTACTACTCAACTGTTGGCGTGTCGTACGTTTCGTCATCTTACCTAATGTTGGAGAGCGTACTTCTTCTCAATTAAGTGGGTGATGCATTTCGTTTTGTATTAAGTAGCCACCGTATTTAAGCATATTTCGGGCAGAATGGGAACAGACAGCACTTTAGTGTGATTTCAGGAAGGAACATAATGTATATAATATATGAGCAGTAGTGAAACAAAAAGGGAAAAAAGTCCAACCTATGAGGAAATAGAAACAAATTATGTAGAATCACTGTTGCAAATTGTTCGTCTATGGCTATTGCATTTATACAAAACAAACCTTAACTACTTCATACTGACAGACTGCACATGCTCTAAAATAATTTACATAGCTATGAATTAGCGACTGGTCCAAATGACATACACTGTTCAGAAACAAGGCCTGGATATTACACAATGCTTAATGTATTCCATATGACAGCATCTGACCCAGGTAATTTTAGAGTTTACTTTATTCAAGTAAAATCAAGAACGAGTTCGGTAAAACTGCGATGACCGCAATAGTTATCATTGCCTTTTGTCCAGTGCAAATCATTCCTTGTATTGTTTAACATCCGGTACATTAGTACACGTATTAATGTCTTTACTTACAAGCGCACTACGTTGGCAATGTAAAACACTCTAACATCGGTAACACGCTGTCGTGCTCTTAAACAGTGTCATGAATTTCACGAAAAAAGGTTGATGTCATTTTCGAATAAACACGGTGTGGATGTTACAATAAAGCAAATACGAACGGTATACTATATACCACTGTATGTTTATAGTTTTGTGCACAAAGACGATTAACTGTCACATAGGTATACAATGAAATAGTGTGCTAATAAAATAAAGTCTATACATTTAGGTGTTTAGCACTCCTATGTTCTATGTGTTATTTACACAGCGGTTCGATCTACTTTTACCAAGGCTGTAGTATAAAGTCACAATATGAT
The DNA here is from genome assembly GCA_031471745.1 of Cryptochiton stelleri. Taxonomy (NCBI): domain Eukaryota; kingdom Metazoa; phylum Mollusca; class Polyplacophora; order Chitonida; family Mopaliidae; genus Cryptochiton; species Cryptochiton stelleri. Next base: position 5,908 of record JAUELC010203923.1, on the reverse strand, counting down.
ATTTTAAATTAATTAGAATCAAAGACAAACGAGACACATATCTAATGCGGCGTAACATACTCGTCAATGCTAGATACTCTTCGAAAAAATATACACGATCAATGTAATTAGAAGAACACTTCTCAGTAGTAGAATCCTTGTGTACTATTTCATAACATACGAAAGCAGGTAACGCTATACAGGTATTTACAAAATAGACATTGTCCCAACTTAACAATGGAACCACTCACTGTTATTTGTTCCAAGTTAAGTACACTGACTAGACATTATTATAAGTTTGTAGTGCCGTTGTACGTGATTCTGCGCACTCAATCCCTCTGTAGTTTGTCCGTTCGTAATCATTTTTACTCAGTGATGGCGCAGAGAAGCAGCAAAGAAGCTTTCGGAAACTTTTTCGAAAATTATCAGAGAGAAATGCGTAGAGTATCGGATTCACACAGCTGTTCATATAAGCCAGACAATTCGCAGCCATCTGGACACCTAAAAACAACGTGGACTCTGGAGGATTGCCAAAGTTTAATATGAGGAATATTACTTGGATTGGCAGCCAACAAATAGCAAATATCGCAACAACAACGATGACCATCCGGGTAACTCTCTTCTTTGCCCGAATACTTTCCGATGATTGGTTGCCTCCGGGCACGACCCCATATAACAAGCGCTTCAGCATGAAACCGTACAAAACGCACACAATCAACAATGGAATCAGGAAACTAAATCCAAAGAAAAATCCATAAAATATTTGCCCAGAATATCTAGTCGTAAAACGATCAGCTTGAATTTGAAAGTTTATGCAGGTTGACTTGTTCTTGCCATCGTAGTCATAGGATTCCACTCCGTGTTCAAAAATGAGTGGGATATTTGCTAATAAGATGATCAACCACATGATGAAAACAACGATATATGTATTTTTCTCGTTGCGTAATGTCATTGAGCGTAATGCATGAACAACGGCTAGATAACGATCAAACGACATTAGGACCAAAGTATATACACTCGCAAAAGCACACACATACATCATGTACTGTTCAAATTTACACCAGGAGTTTCCAAAGGGGTATACTGGTAACGCGTACTGTGATGCTGTGAACGGCACACAAAATATAATAAAGAGAACATCAGCCAGTGCTAGACTAACGATCAAAATATTTGTTGTGCTTCTCATCTGTTGATTTGACGCCACCACCAATATAACTAGCACATTTCCAACCAACCCTATGGCTACAATAAAGCCGAATATGGTGGGAACTATGATCTTTATCAGCCTCTCGGAATTCTCTTCCTCGGCTAAGGCCGAGGTATCGTTGTCCATTTTTATTGCCTTCTAAAAACTATCGTTGAACAAATCGGAATACGTATGGCAGTATTTTGTCTATACCGGCACACTGCGAATTTCTGTTGTAACAACTAGAGATTTAAGAAAAATTTGCGTCGAAGAACTTCTTTGTGTAATTTCTTTGCTTCTGCGCCATGATGTCATACTTGTTGGTGATACTGATGGAGATGTGCTTGTAGAGTTCTGCCGTTGACTACTGTAGTGTCGCTTCCTAGATCTGTTTGCTCTCAGGCTTTTACTTCCACCAATCGGTCTGAAAATAAACCAATTATAACTGCATCAATATGAAAATCAAGTCATAATGTTAATGATACTGGACACAAGTATGGACACTAGTTTAAGTTACAATTTGTTAAGCCAGTCAGTCATAAAATCAACAAAGCTAATCTACCGACGAACACCCGTTCATATAGGGACATATTGTACTAATCGCGTATTCACATCCCGAAATTATCATTAAACATCAACGTTTACTGTACCCAAACAGTACATGCCCAATCAGATTGCACACACATTTAGAGTTACAGATGATACATGTTATGTGTTCTGGTGTTGACTGAAAACAATTTTGATGCATGGATAAACACAGAGGAAATAAAGCCATTCATCAACTCTGGGAATTATTTTAGCTACATATACAAAAAGTCGGTACTAAAATAACACGCTGCACATAACAAACATAT
>JAUELC010203813.1:0-10771 GCA_031471745.1 Cryptochiton stelleri | reverse complement strand
AACAGGATGTTTCGAAGTGATGAATGTTTTGAAAGACATACTTTAAAAAATGTGTTCAGACCTACGCAGGCTATAATTAAATCCATATGTCAGAAATTCTGGAAGTGTACAAAATGTCAAACTGTGATTTCACGACAAAGAAAGCGTGGCCATAAATGTGGTGAGAAACTATGCATAACATGCAATGCATATTTCATAAACGATGAACATAAGTGTTTTATCAAGCCTGTACCTGCCGAAATACCTAATTCGAACTATATATTTTTTGACACAGAGACGGTACAGGAGACAGGAGTACACAGCGTCAATTTTGTAGTAGAACATCGTGTCTGTAGATATTGTATTTCATACGATGATATCAATACCTTCTGTGAACATTGTGTTCAAAGGAAGTTTATATTTAGAGGAGATAAGGCACGAGATGAGTTTTGTACATGGCTTTTTAGCTACTGTAACAGAGGTTATTCTGCTTTAGCTCATAATTTGAAAGGGTTTGATGGAATGTTTCTGTTAAACCATATTGTGAATAATGGTATAGAACCAGAGGTTATATTTAACGGGCATAAAATAGTATCTTTAAGAGTCCCAGGGGCAAATGTACGCGTATTAGATAGTATGAATAACTTACCAATGGCTTTAAAGAGGCTGCCTGATTCTTTCGGATTGAAAGAGATAAAAAAAGGATGGTTTCCATTTAAGTTTAACACACCATTAAATCAGAATTACAGAGGTCCGATACCGGATGTTAAGTATTATGGAGTTGACGGTATGTTTCGTGAAGAAAGAGAAGAATTTTGTAAATGGCACAAGACACAGAAGGAAGGTAACGTGATATTTGATTTCCAATTAGAGTTAGAGGCATACTGTAATAACGACGTGGATGTATTGAGACGGTGTGCCTTAAACTACAGACAACTCGTGCTGAGCCTCACAGTTAAACCCGTTAATAGGAGAGAACCCCATGGTGTGGATCCTTTTAACTATTTAACACTTGCTACTTCTTGTTTTACCATTTATAAACATTGTTTTCTGAAATCAAAAACTTTAGCAAGAGTTCCATCCGAAGGGATAACACAAGATCAATATTCAAAGATATCTATTGCATGGTTGGAATGGCTGATGCATCAAGCTCGAAACGAAGGTCGCGATATGTTCATCCGGCATGCCCTGAACGGTCGAGAAAAAATGATTGGTAGATATAGATTAGACGGTTTTGATGAATCATCAAGAACAGCTTATACGTTCTTAGGATGCTTCTGGCATGGTTGCGAATTTTGCAGAGAACCCAGTGAGTTTAATGTTAAATGTAGACAAACAATGGGTGAATTGCACATAAAAGACTCTGGACAGACGCAACTTTTTGAGGGGCCAGGATCTAAATGTAGTAGTCATGTATGAATGTCAGTTTAAAAAACAAATGGATACAGACCCTCTACTTAACCGCTTCGTTGCGGATATTGATATACAACCCCGCTTAGATCCTAAAAATGACTTCTATGGAGGTCGTTGTAACAGTTATGTTCTATATCACCAGGTTCAGGATGATGAACAAATTAAATACTATGATTTCTGTTCTTTATACCCATTTATCAACAAGACAGGGGTTTATGGGAAGGGGTACCCGGAAGTGATAACATCTAATTTCGAGCCGATAACAGAATATGTGGGTTTTGCTCTCGTCAAGATTTTGCCGCCTCGGGGATTAAATTTACCTGTTTTACCGTATAGAGCTAATGGAAAACTATTGTTCCCTTTATGTAGAACATGTTGTGTAAATGAACAAGCTAAATGTGATCATAATGATGATGAAAGAGCTTTAACTGCTACATACGTTACATTAGAGCTGTGGAAAGCTATAGAATTAGGTTACATCATTCTCAAAACGTTTGAAGTTTATCACTTTCCACAAACGTTGAAATATGATAAAAGCAGAAAAACCATGGGTATGTTTACACCATACATCAATGCATTCCTTAAAATTAAACAACAGGCTAGCGGGTGGCCTTCATGGGTGTTAACAGGTTCTGATAGGGTTAAGTACATCAAAGGCTACAAAAAGCAAGAAGGTATCACACTTGACCCTGAGGCCATAGGACATAATCCTGGCCTGAGGGCAGTTGCTAAGCTGCTCCTTTTGAGCCTATGGGGTAAGCTTGGACAAAGGCAGAATCTGCAAAGGAGTACTTTCATATCCGAATTGTCAGACTTTTATGAAATAGCGTTCGATGAGAGCAAATTGTTGAAAGACATTCATATCATGACAGAGAATGTTATCTTAGTAGAATGGTGTTACAAAGATCATTGTGCTCCAACTATTGCTAGCAGTAACATTTATGCAGCATGTTTTACCACAGCACAAGCCAGACTGAAACTATATTCGGCTATGGAACAATTAGGTGACAGAATTCTATACACAGACACCGATTCGATTTTGTTTAAGTCAAAACCGGGGTTGTCAGAACCTCCTGTAGGAGATTTCCTTGGAGATCTGACCAATGAACTATCCCCAGGGGAATTCATTACCAAGTTCTGTGGTCCAGGGCCTAAAAATTATGCCTACGAATGCAATACCGGTTCTCAAGTCTGCAAGGTCAGAGGTTTTAGTCTAAATCATAAAAATAGTGCAGTTATCAATTTTAACTCTGTACTCGATATGGTTAAAAATCTACACTCGGTAATATGTAACTGTCAACCCCGATCGATATATTGTAAAGTATGTCAACCTTACCTCACCATAACAAACAGCAAAATATGTCGTGATAAGTACTCTATGACCGTTTTTAATAGGGAAGAAAAGAAAGATTATAGACTTTGCTATACGAAACGGGTTATACAGGATGATTTCTCGACCTTTCCTTATGGATATTAAAACATCTTGTTTTTATATGTATATACATGCTGTTTTGACTGAATAAATATAATATTGATTAACTAATACAAGTCTTATGTTTTTATGGCATTAAAGCCTTTTTATTTTAAAATAATATACATCTAGTTAAATGTATCAAAAAAAGCTATATCGTGTAGTTGAAACCGTTCCATTATATAGTCATATACAACAACATCATTGTCCTGGGTATTGGTTCCGAACCAGTTTGATACAGTGACCATCGGAATTTTCCGACATCTATGGATGGAATAAAATAAAACGTATTGTCCACAGACAGTAGACATAAAATTTTGTAAACGTCTTTTATTGTATATCCAGGTTGTACAATTGTCATTTAAGAAACGTCTGAACTGCGCATAAAGAGGAGGCAATCCGTAACTATCGAAATATTCCCCGTGGTCATCTTTATCGATGTATATCATTATCCAGTGTAACCCTCGTTTATAATGCGGATCGGTATTGCATATAATTAGGTTGTTCTTTCCTCGTATCAACTTAGCTATTTTTAGAGTGTCTCTTGAAAACACACCTCTAAATATATCCTTGGTACATGCGTCCTGCGACAAAGCTCGGTGGATCTGTACACTGTACATCACGTAGAATAATCGAAAATAACGTTACGATGTTGATCGATTTGAATTGTGCTGTCGAATTCGGCATAACATATAACATTAATTGTGTGGTCAAGAGGTTTGGCAAATCTAATTTCTAAACGCAAATTTCCTTTTTTGCTAACGTTCACGTGGTCACCATCACTGAGGTCTGGCGTTAAGTCGAATGCAAACAATGTATAACCTTTACCGAAATCCGTTCTAGAAATCTCATTTCCATCGTCTTTATAGAACTGCCCAGTAGCTGTGAAAAGTCCTAAATACGAACGTATGTAGTTGTCCTTTTCGAAGTTAGGTTGTAGAGGCTTTGCGGGTATCTGTCGGCCATCCGCATGGAGAGACACATAATTAATATCCAGATGTTTGAATTCATAAGGGTTTTGACTGAATATACCATTAAAAGAAGAACTGTTCACACATCCGAAGACTAGACGTTTTGGTAAATCACCTAAAAATAGATTTTCTTGATTAATCATCAGATTTCCTTTAGGTACGCTAAACACTTTCATAGCTACTCTCCTAATCGGATATTTACTTGTTCCTTTCTGCAGGGCGACAGCATGCCCTAATGAAACGGAAGGGTTAACTCTCACTTTTCTGATGAACAGAGATACATTTGACAGATGTATTTTATATGAGGTACTATCATCCCCGGCAAGAATAGAGAATGTATCACGACTTCTAATGAGTTTCAGCTTCAGGTTTACGCCATTTAATAAATATTTTGGTTGAAAAAATAAATCTAGATGCAGTTTACCGATCATGTCTACTGGTTTACTATTAGCCATAAGTCCTTTCCGTTTTTGATATCCTGTATTAGATGCAGTGGCAGACATATTTCCGCCTGTGTCTTTGTACCACAACTCCGAGGTAAGATGAGAATTTTTAGCATCCCCCCCGAAATTCATCAATGTTTCTATGTATGCTCTGTACGGATATGTATTTGTGCTTGAGGATATTAATCTATCATTCAACATTAGGTCAATTTGTTGGAATAGCGAATGTAACAGTAGATTTACAGGTCCTACATTAGTATCTACATCCAGATCTGACCCATCCATTTTACTTATTTTAGCTGTTGCATGCAAATAAGAGTTTGATAAATCCATATACTCTTCTCCTACACCAGATACATTGAACTCAATAGGTCCCTGATTCGTGAGGGCTGATAAGGGTAGATACTCTACCCATTGTCCTTCTTCTACACTAGTTAGAACAGGTTTCATGGTAAACAGGTCAAGTTCCGAATTGGTACATTCACAATAGTTATCATTCATCATTGTCATGCCTGAAATATATCTCTATTTTGTTGTCGGCGTCTTCTCTTCTTTCTAGGCCTATTAATGATTCTAGCAACTCGTGCTTCAGACTTTATAGGTACCGTTGGAGGTACGCCGAATACATTCTGATTCATCTTACGTATAATTTGTGATCCGGCTTGCCTTGCTCTTTTAGAGGCAGATTCTTTTATGTTTTGTCCAGAGAGAACATCTCCTGTGATTTCTAAACCCGTTTTAACTGCCTGTTTACCTAATGATTTAAACCCTCTCGATAGTATAGGTGTCACTGATTTCAATAATCCTCCCAACAAATTTCCCAAGCCATAACCCTTTTGTATTCTAGAACCTGCGAAAACAGGCATTCCATTCCCTACCTGTTTTGTGTAATAATCTATATAAGCTCTATCATTACTTCGGTATCTCATTGTTTTTAAACGAAATGCTCTGACCGACGTTTGCGGAAATGTAATGTTACGACTACACGTCCGTGTTCGAATGGTACTGGAGCTCCTGTATCATCCCTTATATCTATCTCCACAGTTGAGAAATTTTTCTTTAATAGAGGAAAGTATTTCACATGAGAATAAGAATTTGAAATGTTTTCATCATATTTTCCTACAATAGGTACCACACGTAGGAGCGGAGCCATTATATCTCCAACTATTTGAGGCTCTATGATATCAGTGTACACATACAGCGAATGAAACCCGTTTTTAATATCTGTTGTTGTTCCGCTGTCCCAGAAACCCAACCCATAACCATCGGATTTAAAACCTAGAATGTTTTTCAAATCCTTACTTAATAACACATCTACGTTATTAGCTATCGTGAGACGAGTCCTGTGAGAGAATGGGTTGAAATACAAAGTTATTTTCTTACTTAAATGTTTAAATAGAACTCTAATATTTTCTCTCAACCTCTGGACAACTTCTTGCGCAGAAGGATAATGTCCCTCTTCCAATGATATCGTATAATTCTTCTTATTGTTTACTGTTACTGTCATGTACATTTGTTTTTTCTGAACATTGAACCACGAGTAAGGAAAGTTAATATATGACAGACCTACTTCCCACGTACCGTCAAACTGTAAACTTTTTGGTAATTGAGTTACGTAGTTAGTTAAAGTATTATCAGGAAAATAAATCTTGGAAGAATTTGACGGTAGGGTAATGTAAAACATCTTTCTCCCTCGCATATATTTTGCAATGAGGGTTATTTTTAAACTGTACCCTCATTTTAAACATATGGACTCCATCTTAGTTTTTTCGATGTCTTTCGCGTTGAAGAACGTCCTGCACTGTCTGGAAACTGCATATAAGACCTTCTGTCAGGGTTTCCCACAAATTCCTGAGGTACATTCATACGTTTTAAAGCCTGTGCAAACTCTTGCCATCCAACAGGGTTAAAATTTCGTCTTTGCCGTAATACATCGTTCACTAAATCAGCTATATTAGAATTCTCTATCGTTTTACCATTAAATGTCAACTCTCCCTTATCATTCCATGATGTCTCAGCACTGTCTTTAATTTTATCTATTAATAATTTTGCTTTGTTATGCATTGATGATGGAACACTAAGTAATGCCTCTCGTTCAATTCTGTCTGTTCTGGGGGAGTCATTAAGCACTTTTACCTTCAAGGGATGGTCTTCTTCATAATATTTCCTTTTAAAAGTTAAATATCTTTGTAAGGCTCTATTATAAAAAAGCACTTTGTCTTTCTCAGATAAATCTGACCGTTCTAAGACTTCTTTCATGTCGTTATCAAGGAGTTGCATAGTGGTCAGAGTAGGATTGTTCGGTTGCGGGACCGGTTGTATCATTCTTTCATCAACTAAAGCCATTTTCTTAAATGTTGTCATTATGATCCAAAAATTTTGGATACTAGAGGTCCTAGAAAGGTTGCTGCAATTGGGAGAAGCGCGCCTAAGAACCCTCCTTTCTGATTGATTATTGTTTTACGTACTTTAAAAGGAGTAGTTTTGGTACTCAGACGTCTCATAGATGATTTATACTGTGCCAGTCGTTTTTTTTTGACGAGGAGTCAGAGGTATGTTACCATTCAAAACATTTAAACATACTTCACATAAACCATTTATCAGTTCTTTGTCCGCCTTCTTTATAACCGCAGTTCTCACTCGAGGTTTAACTTCTGACAACAACTGTACTGTGGGGGCCAGTTTTTTTAATCTAGCAGACATGACGCCAAACCTCTTAATGATACATCTATAACCGTGTAGTCTCTATTTATGATTGTATACGATCTGTGTTTCTCCAGGGAATATTAATGTTCGTAATCTTAATCTTTCGGGAGTTTCCTGCCTCAAGTCTATCATCAGATAACCATACGGTTTTGACACAGCATCTTTATATACATCTTGGAGAAATCTGCCTGTTCCCGGATACATTTGTTTAGCCAAATGTGATATCTGAGAATTATCACGGGGGTTTCGGAAGAGAATCATATAGTGACTGTTAAGACTTATAGTACGAAATTCTTTATTTTGCAAAAATAGATTTTGCGATATAAGAATGACACTAGCATTCCTATGATGACTTCCTTTAGTAAATAATTTGGATACTGTAGTATTGACTTCATCCACCAAATCATCTATTATTATTAATTTGTTTCCTTCAATGGGTATATATAACTGATAGCATCTAAACCCTCTGTAAAATCTATATCGGATAACTTAGAGAAGAATGGTTGATATTCACCATAACACCAGATAATTTTTTGTATGGGTTTGTCAATCAGGTCACGTATTGATTGTATAAATCTAACAATAAAAGTCGTTTTACCAGAGGAAGTGGGCCCACATACAATACATGTGAACGGATGTTTGAAGCGTGCGTCCATCAGAGCTTCTCTCGAAAAAATTGAAGTATAGACTTGTCGACATATGTTTTATACCACTGATGTATTTTTCGAGCATTTTCGGGGTTCGACCTCTGACACACATCATATGTAAAACGTTTTAGAACAAGTAATCTGCCTCTGTTAAATATGTCATCATTGAACATACTTAGTACAACTGCTGTGTAACTATCAACATCATTTATTCGTGAAATCATTTCCTCCCATGACAATCTGCGCCTAATACCTAAACATAACATCATCCATATCGTTACGATCATACCGTTAATCAATTTCCATGTAGTTCAGATATAGATTTATCTATTTCTGCCCGAAAACGTTTCAATGTTTTCCACTGATTCCTATTCAGCCATATACCTCTTATAGATGCCTTCTCGTTGACAAAGGATCTAATATCAACTCTCACTTCTTTCTGATACAAGCAAACGGATGCTGTTACATCGTTACCTAAACGAAAACGTCTTCTCTTCTCACAATACTTATACGTGATATTACCATTCTTCGTAATTCCAGTTGTTTTATCTTGTTGTGAACCACATCTTGATACTATGATGATCAGAGCTATGAGTACACCAGCTACTACGACTCCTAAACTTACACCGAGGACTACTTTATGTTTACGTTTCATTTTAAACAGCTAACCCTATACGTCTTATCTGATCGGCGTGTACCCAGGTATTAAACATTTTAGGCCAACCTAACCATTTTACATAATACGACACCTTCCCTCCTATCTTCTTCTTATCTAGAATCTGTTCTACTTTATAAAAAGCATCCTTAGTCTTATGAACACTCTGTAGTTCTTGTTCATAAAACACGCCTTTCAGATTATTACCTTTCCAATCTTCCAACACATATACGTTCGGTGTCCTAGGTATACGTGTTTTTACTTTGAAAATCTCCTCCGTCCAGTTAGGTTTATAACCTTTTTCAAAATGCGTTTTCAATTTACTGATTCTGACACTGTCACCTATACGATGTTTGAACACTTTTTCGGTTTTTCTTCACCATACAGCCTATTCTTTACCATTTGCTGATTATTTAAATTTACTTCATTTGGAGTCATACCTATACTTCTATGATATGAACTATTATATGCTTTGATCATATCAGGTAATACATCGATATATTTGTTAGTATTTCGAGCAGTAAAATATTGATACATTTTTCTTTTCAATGTTCTATGCCATCTTTCTACGACACTGGCTTTCATATCAGAACTTGTATAATACCAGTATATATTTCGCGACTTTAAAAATGTCTGAAATGTTTTACTTATGAACTCGCTACCCTGATCAGTTTGAAGATAAGTCGGTTCCCTACCCTTCTTTAAAACGCTATTAAAGGCCTTTACAACTTCGGAGGATGTTTTGGTCCGTATGGGGACAGCCCATGCTGATTTCGAAAACACGTCTATAATCGTAAGTAGGTATCTCACCCTCTTGTTATATTTCGATATATCTGACATGTCTACTAGATCGGCTTGCCATAAATAATCTATACCTTCTGACACAGTCTTGTTTCGTTTAAAACTTTTTAGCAAGGGCTTATGTAGTGTATACGTGTCTTCTCCTTTCAACCATTCTCGTATATCATTATAGGTAAATCGTTTACCATCTACTTTAGACTTATTATACAAGGACTTGATACTACCGTAGGCAGTACTATTTTTCGGATCATAAAACAGACTCCTCAAGTAAGTGTCCATTGCTTTACTGCTTCCTTTATAAAATAAAGAGGAATATTGGTATATATATATATATTTATTAGAATAATACAGACTAATAATCGTAAAAAATAATCCCATTCACCTCATAGTATAATTATTGTAGTCTCAAATAATGCCAATATGTAATCATTTCTTGATCTGAAGCTAGACGTTCCTCTTTACAGTCATTGTCCAGTATGGTATACAGATCTATTAGATATTAATAACCTCTATGCTTAGTAATAAACGTACAAATATCCATCTTCCCTCATAGTATAATTATTGTAGTTCTAAATAATGTCAATAAGTATCAATTTCTCGAAGTACGGCTAGAAATTTCTCTTTCCATTCATCGTCCAGTATAGTAGGCCAATCCATCATCTTGTAATAACCGCAATATACACTTTTTGTTGTATACTTAGTATCTTTGATGGATTCTATGAAATCGCTCATCAATGCACGTAGGTTCAGCATCATCAGAGCTTTCGTCATGTATCTATCCACTTTCTCTTCTAGCTCTAGCATCATACAATCGTGACGTCTCTGGCTCATTGTTCCTATTCTACATGCTTCACAACTTTTACAGGACACTTCATTAATCAAAGGTAAAAGCTTCTTTGCCAGACAACGTATAATCTTCCAATCAAAATAAACCTGATTTTCGGTCTCATACTTGAATTCTGCCAAATCATACTGTTCCACTTCTACCGGATTCTCAGATGACTCCATATGTTTTAAAGACATGGCTTCATTTATCGAGGTCGTGAATCCCATCAAGTTATCCCAGCAATCTTTACTGAACGATATACCTATCTTCTGAGGATAAAATTTATCATGATCCATACTCGAACGTGTCCATTTACGAATATGTATTAGTATACCTTTGTTAAAAGCTGATACGCTAAGGTATACATCTCCGTTCAGAGGAATGAGACTCTTCGTAGATTGTACATTATTCAGACAAGTGTCAATCACCCCCTTAGACTGTACGATTTCCTGCCATACCTTAAAGGATAAGAGTACCGACTTTTTGAGCGGCGAGTCTCGATCACAGCGGGTTGTAATCTCCAGAAACGTCTGATCACGCCTGTGGAAAACTCTGGCATTAACGTCTGGACCTAGACTATACATGATGTTTTATTTAAATGCATGTATATAGAAAAGACAGATGCTTTTATTGTATACTGCACTCGTTCTATAAAATTCATTTCCCTTTGATCTTTGCTGTCTGTTCTATAAAACTCATTTCCCTTTCATCTCCGCTCCAATCAACCTCACCATCGATACTTAGTTAATTAAGCGTCCTCGTTGGTTTATACTAAGTTAAAGGGATGACCGCCTTTCCCCCCGCGGCTCCTCGGGGAGGCCTGCGCCTTTAATTAATCGAAAAACCCATCCGGCCGTAA
>JAUELC010203702.1:0-10771 GCA_031471745.1 Cryptochiton stelleri | reverse complement strand
CATTTAGAAGTATCTAGACCATTATAAAGTCCATGTGTATATTTTATCCCAATGTAGTTTGTATGTGCTGTCCAAGTGATTATCGTTAGTCTCCCAAGTGAACCTCAGGTATATGAAGGAGTCACTTGAGGTGACTCCGGCTACCCTTTCTCAAATAACTGGATCTGCCCCTCCTTATAACATACTATATATCCTACAAAGTGTTTCATTAAAGTAATACGAAAAAATCAAATGGTTATTTTGTTTCGAAACCGCTGTCTACCTCCTTGTCTTATAACAATATTGGCAATAACTTTAACATTGATATATAGAATGGTGTGGATAGGGACATGCTTTAGAAGTTTAAGACTTAAGGAGTTTGGTAAATCGCCAGTTGTATTGTTAACTTAATTTGTTTGAGAATCGCTCTTAAACCATCTGTAAGACAATCTGTAGGGTGGCCAAGACTCTGCCAGGGAGGGCGCAACCGTTTCTAGATTACATAGGTCAGGTTAGACACGTATACATATAGATTTTCAATGTCTGTATATATTCTTCCGAACTAAAACTTTTTTTTAGTCTCAGAGTCAATACGGTTAAGTAAATTAAGCAGGAAATTGATTTACTTTGCCAGACACCATTTCACCATTACGATTGAACAGGAAACACGTTAAGGTTTACTTTATTGAATATTATGTCCATATATTATGTTTGTTTGATCACCAGAGATAACCATTTAATTTTGTTTGATTGGTGTTTCACGTCGTACTCAAGGGCATTTTATATATATGAGGACATATTATCCACTCCTTACTCTGTCTAACTTAATACGGTGGAAAACAGAGAGTAAACTTCGTAAAAACCAGCCCCGATATAGCCGGAGTCACCTCATGTGACTCCCTCATATACCTGAACTATAATCACTTGGACAGCACATAAAAACTACATTGGGATAAAATATACACATGGATTTTATAATGGTCTAGATAATTATAAATGCTTATTGTCATTGTTTAAATCTAGATCAAAGTTTGGCAGAGAATCATTCTCAACAGAATATTCCTACAATACATGAAGAGATAGCCATGATTCGGCAATGAATACATCAATATATGATTTATCACCTGTCTAATAAAATACCTCAATATGAAGAATGTAACTGAAGGGCGAATCATACTCAATAAAGCTAATCGGTATTCTGTTTACTCGGGCAGTTGTTGTCTAAACAGTTTAATAGCAAAAGGCAAAAGGAGAAACATCTACGTTTTTTATACTCGGTACTTTTCTTGTAAAATTATATTTTTTTAGATTTTCTAAAATGTCAATATCATGATTCTGTGAATCTTCTTCTGCAGTACAATTTACAGACGACGGAATACGTTGCATAGCGATTAAGTTGAACATGGATTGTTGTCAAATGACTTACCAAATCATATTTGTCACTAAAAAAAATTTAAAATATTAAACGAAGATATAGACATTTGATGAGTAAAAAAATTCTTGTTTCAGAAACAAAACAGCTAAGGAATAGAATAAAATGAAATCTCTTCAGAAATATTCAATTCAATGATTATTTCGTTTTTTTATGTTGGTAGAAGCAGGCATACTTGTTGACCCCAACCATAAACATCTGTAAATTTCATCAAAAGCGGAAAAAAGGAGATGTTTTTTTTGTTAATTTTACACGACAATCGATAAGATTTTTTTTCAATCTGGGAATTAAACGTGACGTAAACCTCTTACAAATACTCTGTCTGTGCGTCTACAATCCACTACGTAACGTGGTAATTTTATTTCCGTTATGAAGATTTCTGAAGATTTTACGCCCAGTTGTATGAGTTTCTTTTTTAAATTATGTTACATATTTAAAGTAAAACATAACCAGAAATCTTTATTCAGCACTTCTAATCAGAAAATCTGCCAATTTCCTCGAGTGACCATTTGTTATTATCAATTGTGGTCTGGTCTTAGTCTGAACTGCTAATGTTCGGATATACAATCTGAGTAAACCATAGTCGTCTAGGCTACAACGGAATATAAAATTGTGAGTTGTATTCGCCCAATCCCGTTATCGTTGATGACAAAATATTGTTATTTATAAAGATAACATATTAGTAGCGATAATCCCTTCTTTTCTTTTTTTTTCACATGATACTCTAGCTATTGAGAATGTTTTTAAAAATGAACAGCAATTCAAGACGTTACATAATATATTTAATGCACAAACAGCTCATCAAACAGCAAACGGTGTTAATCAGAATAGTACAAAAGCTTTTGATATCTGATAAAAATAAGACGATTCTGTATCGTTCGATTAATGCTCATCCACAATTCACCAATCGTACATTACTTCATCATGTCAAAAAATAAAAGTATGTGACTAAAAAATGTTGATTATAGTTATCACCAGCCCGGAGCTCTGCCGTTCTGCTTCGCGGTACCAGGACATTCTTTCCTCTGTAACTACTTCGCCTTCCAAGTATCAGACATTGAGTTTGATTTATAACTTTTCTGTTCAAATGGTATCCTTAGGTGACAACATTGTTTGCATCAATATTATTTACAACGCCCTCATCTCTCCGTAAGCTTAGGTGAACTGTCTCAAGTTTGTGAGCCAACATAAAGTAGACCATGTGATGTCGGATAGTATGTCGGATCAATAGACCCTGGCTAATGGTGCTAACTGTTAAATGAATTCCCGACCATAAATAAAGTTTGAAATTAAATGAAATGTGATAAATTTATTTTCTTAAGATGACTATTGATAAAAAAACGCGTGCAAATTCTAAGCTCAATGATCTATAACCGTAGAAAGTTGGTGTCTTGTTTTCGCCATAAGAGCATCATCACTTCTAAAAGTAGGTACAAAGATTTAGCGGGCAATACACTCATTGTTGGCTCCGATAATCTCCTCTCTATGCCACTGTGGTCAACTCTCAACGTGGTCCCACTGTCCCGCTGACCAGCTCTTTGCTTTACTGTCTGGCACGAATTGTCTACCAGTTATTTAGACAAGCCAATTGGAATCTAATACCACGGCAAAGAGGAAATTGAATGATCTTATTTCATTTCCAAAAACTGTTTCCTATCTCTTTTGAACTTATCTATGTTTGATTATAAAATTCAACAACGTGCAAATAAATATATCGATTAATGTCAGTTAGGAAAGTATTGGTCGCTGACAAGGCAGTAAGGGGGACTGTGCGGGATATCCAGGAAGACCACGCTATGTGTTAAGAGTTATCTGTTTGAGATTAACGCCAAATCTATGTGTAAGATCATTTTGTGCTGGGAAACCAACTGTTGACAATGACCTATAAATATAATAAAGAACATTACTTATCAGCCAGGCGCACAACTTTGCGATTTTATCGCAAGAGACAAAATCAGGCCTTGTCGCAAAGGTGTGCGGTAGAGTTCTGTTAAGATTTTGTCGCTTGCGAAAAATTCACATGAAATCAAAATGTTTTGATTTCTTGCAACAACATCTGTAGTGGTCGCAAAGTGTACGGTGACTTAGGTCAAAATATTGTGTACGTCATAGTTCGATAAACAATAAACGGTGACTTTTAGATCACATGACTAACGTCAATATCACGGATTGTGTTTTACTTTCGGTTTTGTCCCCGAGGTGTGCGGGGAACTTTCTTGCGACAGTCGGCAGGCCCGTTGCCCGATTCTGTCTCTTGCGACACAATCGCAGAGGTGTGCGCCGGCCTTCAATTTTGGTCTGATCGTAGTCTGAACTCCTTATAGTTAGATATGTACAAGCTGACTATCCACAACCTTCCAGGTTATGAAGGAATATAAAATTGTTACTTGTATTTGACCAATCTAGTTCTTATAGATGACTGATTAGTTTTAATTGGAAAATGACGCACAAGAACCGACATTATAACAAGAGAATATTGAGAGCAATAGTAGAAATGAAAATCAAGACGATATACAATATCTGAAATGCACAAACAGATATTCAATTTCAGCATATAGTGAGCAGATTACCCATTTTGTGTTTGTATTTGGCACATCGGTGTAATTCGTAATAAAAACAAAAGCGTCTTCCATCTGATTTAAATACGGAGATTCAGTTTCGATCGATTAACACTGATTTGCTATTTACCATTCTTACATTACCTTATCATGTAAGAAAAAAATTATGTTTGTCAACAAATGAAGATTACAGTTTTAATAACTATCTCGAAACTTTGTTTCACAAAACGTGCAACGTTACGCACACACAGTTACTATGGTATCCAATGCTTACGGCATTGTGTCACCAGAAACAACTGCATGTGCGTAATGTCGCGAAGGCTCTGTGAAACAGCCCCCTGTTCCACTGTACCAGGGCACTCTCTCCTTTATGACTAATTCGCCTTCCAGGTACCAGGCCTTGACTTTGATTTATAACTTTCCCGTGGAAATGGTTGCCTAAGTCGACACCATTATTTGCATCAATATTATTTACTACGCTCTTAGCTCTCAGGAAAGTAAGGTGAGCAGTTTCGAGTTTGTAAGTGAACACATAGGAGATTATGTCATAAACTGAACTTCTTCAGATGATTATCGATCGAAAAGGCGGGAAAATTCTAAGTTCAATCATCTGACACTCAAGAAAAGATATTGTTTTGTTTTCGCCATATTAATATCATCACTTCAAACACGAAGTACAAAGGTTCGTTGGGCAATACCAAAATGAACTTGTCCGAGTTATTACTCTTCTTCATTTAGATTCGAATTAAACTCATTGCTTGGTCGTAGAATCTCCTCCGTGTGTGACTGTGGTCCAATCTCTGTGTGGATAGTCTCCCGCTGAAAAGCTCTTGAATGAACTGTCTGACACGGATTTTCTACCAGTCTATTATAAATACAGTACCACGGTAAAGACACAATTGAATGATCTATGATATCCAAAAATATTTTCTATCTCTTATGCACTTAGCTATCTTTAATTAAAAAAAATAAATAACGTTCAAATAATATATCGATTAATGTGTGTCACAACCAGTTTGCAATAAAATTCTATTTTTTTTAAAAACACCCGCTTTGAAATACAAAAATTTCTGATTTTGAAAGAATACCAACTATTGAAATAAATAATTACTACTTTTGAAATAATCGAACAACCCAGTTATGATATAAAAATTTACAAGTTCTGAAATAGAAAATTCGGTTTTTGCATTATTGTTTAAATTTTTATTTCATTTCTGGCTTTTCTTTCAAAACTTGTAAATTTTTATATCAAAACTAGATCGATAGATTATTTCAAAAGTGGTAATATTTTATTTCAAAAGTGCGTTTTCTTTCAAAATTAGTATTTTTTTTCTTTCAACAACTGGTGTTTTTTCAAAAATGGAATTTTATTGCAAAACTGGTTGTCACAAATGTGAGTAAGGAAAATCTTGGTCCCTTACAAAGCGATCAGGGGGATTTTGAGCGATATCAGTGAAGACCACGCAGCGTTATAAAACTAATCTGTTTTAGATTTGCCCCACATCTGTGTGTATGAACATTTCGTCCAGGAACACCGACTGTCGACAAGGACCTTACCAACCTAATACAGATACCATTACTCGGCTGAGGTCCTCTCTAGTAGCGCCCAGAAATTTAGGTTTCCTATGTCCCTGTCCATTTCACAGAATTCATTATTTTTTTCTGATATAGGCTAATAAGATTCAACTTGGCTTTGTTGATACAAAGACTTGAGTAAAGACTTGAGCAACCGACACTTTAAGGTTTCTTTCATTTATGTTAGGAACAATTAGTGAACTGGGGTAAATCATGTTTGCATCGCGAGTAAAAGTCTCGAAATGCTCTGAACACGCGACAAACAATATTCTGCTTTTCTAAAAATGTGTTCATCATCTCTGCCAATTTGAGCACCGGGCAAATGTTTTTGGAAAATCATCTGAACGGTATTGTACCAATACCACATAAAAGGAGTATCGTTGCTGAATGGTCGTGATTGGATTAAAGAAGGGCATCGGATTTATTGGCTATTAGCCGGAGATCGTCCACAATTGTGTTTCTTTTAACGATTATTGTGCCATTGATTCCAGATCTAGACCATGTCACAGTGGCATCTTTGATGTGTTTTCGACATTCAAGATGGTTTCAGATACGGCTAATAAATGCTAATAACCCAAGAAGATATAGTTATTGTCTCCAATGTCTCTGAACATGTATTTTCAACAAGGCTTTAGACATTATGAAAATAATTGTTAAAATGAATGTGTTTTTGTTATATTTTGCTACTTAATTTTTACAATAAGCCAAACTTATTGACCAGACACATTCTTTTTTATGATATATGTATTTTATGAGGTGTAGATCTTGGTTGTTTAATTCGTAGAAAATTGTTTATATGACAAAAAAAAAATTACTCAATTTTAAATAATTATCTCCGTCAATTCTGCTACATTGTGTAAAATACCTTATAGAAATCCAATCTCACTCAGAATAAATCACCGGGTACCATTTTTCATTTTCAGTGGTTTTGTCGGTAGCATATTTATTAACTTAAAACCCTTAATGATGCGCGATGTACACATATTCAAGGAACCAGAAACCATTGAAGAAAACAGTATATAGGTGATATTTTTGGGTTAAACCAGAAAGTGGCTTTTGGCGACTGGACTGTGACGTAACATTGTTGTGATTGATGCCACAATTGCAATTCTGGGATACCCGAAATAATTATCTAAACCAATGTGGCGATAAAGAACATCACTTTGGCAAAACATCCCTGAACATAGAAATAAACAAGTAATTTAGAGATCGCCGAGTGGATTTTACTAGCTTTAATCACGGTTTTCAGCTACCCACCGGGAATGTAAGGTTATCATATAAGGGAAATATCATTAAGTGCGACGTTAAACACTAAACAAATAAGTAAATAAATAATATTCTTACATAATTAGCAGTGAGATAGTGAAGTATATCACTCTGATAAAAGGGATATCGCCACTATGACAAATATGATTTATAGCGCCACTGGTTTTGCCGGGACTACTTTCTCTTTGTCAATGTAGTCTGAAAGGTACTCAACTTGAAATGTATAGGCGAACAGATGTTACTCTACTAAGTATCCCAAGCACAATTTGTTATTATGTCCATTAAGCATAACGATAAATTTTTGCTTGAAGCAATCTAAGAGAGCTAAAAACAGTGTTCATATGAGGTACATACATGTATGTATAACTTACATGTAGGCCAACATGATATGGAGAGAGTGTCGCTCTCCTTGAATATTGAGCACTTCATTGAGCGCATGTCCGTGCAGAAAAAAACATCATCAATTATTTAAAGCTAAATTCGTGCTCATAACAACATAAAAAATAATAATTTCTTAGCTTTTCCTACCTGGAATCTTTTCAACTTTAACAAAATCAGGTTTTCTTTACAACAACAACCACAAAAACAGTTCAATCAAAACTTCTTCTTGTCGTTTCGTTAGGTTTTACGCGACTATTAATCGTAGTTCATTTCTATCACTATTTCATACCATTGGACAAAAGCCCCTCGCCCATAAAAAGCCAAAACAAACGGCCACGATTGTTCCAGTCATTTTTGAATTTTCATTGTCTCATGTGCAATCGTACCTGGCCCAGGTTTCCAACAAACCTAGGCATTTAGGATCAAAACTAAAAGTAGCTTTTTTAAAATAAGTTATGTTCAGTAACATATACTTCCTTTTTGTTATCAGTCACATTAAAAGGTAAATTTTGTTTGAATTTCCTTATGTCAGCATTGAGAGCAGCCGCCACAACTGTCAACTGAAGTCAATGGTGTCACGTGCGGAAAAGAAGTACAAATTCATACGCTTAAAGAAAAACCTTGTCTGTTTTTTAATATTAATATTTTAATCGTGTTTTTATTTTCTCACTGAATTGAATTTGAACAAAAGTCTATATTTTTTTCCAAATAAAACTCTGAATAAATTTTATTAGGAGATCCACAGTGGACTTTTTTATTTGCGGATGCTGAGTAGTGAACCGTTCGCGGTCAGCTGATGTCAACACACTTCAATGTCGTGAGCTGAACACACGCATTCAAATAAAAAGGATATTTTAAGCCAATGCAACTGCTAATTATATAATAAATAGAATAGTTGTAGTGTAATACCATGTATATTTCATTTCGTGGATGAGAAAAATGTGTATTTTAACTCATGGCTACGCCACTCGTTAAAATACAGATTTTCTCATTCACTCAATGAAATATAAATGGTAGTTACCAATACACGACAGATATCCTCTATATAATACATGTGTAAGTTTTTGCTAAATATTAGTATAATGTTACGACAGTATCTGGGAACACTAATCAACACACTTTATACATTGCACAAATAAAAAGAAAGACACTGACCACTTTGCCTTAACCCATGTATACGTTTGGTAGAATCAACGACAATTGTTGACTTTACTTACTGCTTGGTTCATATTTATGAATATATTTCAGTCTCCTTTATTTATGGTTCAACAGTAGGTGAATACAGGGCAATCCTTGACTTTGTAAATAGAAAATAAATAATCCTATTGACGGCTGAACAAATCCATCTCAATCGTGTGCCAAATCAATTAAAATGAAATTAGACTTCACTCTGTTGCAGTTGATGCATTAAGCTTCTGTTAAACGTATTATTTGGATTGGTTCATTTGAGAACCGGTCAACAGAGTTGTTTAAATGCTTTAATTAAAGTTATCACATGGAGAATATATGCCAAACTTGCGGTACAATTTTAACATCAATTAGATACATTTTGTTTGAGAAAAAGATCCGCGACAACAACAACGAAAACCCCCAGGTTCATTATTAGACCTTTTAATGAAGGGGAGATTCGTCAACGAGGGAACCGCACCAGGCAACGGTATTCGTAAAAGAATCGCTCCATGTAGGGATTGATGCCTTTCCCGTCAGAGAATTACCACATATGATACATTTTATGGGGCTTTCCCAGAGTTTCATTCACCTCTCTGGCAGTCAGGAGGTAAGAAGTACAAAACCGCGTGTTTTGCCGTGTATTTGATATCTTGCATCCTAGAATCTCCCAGATGTCTGATACCGGATGACTGATATCGGATGTCTGATACCGGATGTCTAGTGTCTGATTACCAGATATATGGAATGCTAGCTTGAGTCTTTCTATGAAGCGATTTGTGAATTGCGCGACAATCGCAGACAATATGTATCCGTATATTAAACTGTTACTTAACAGTCATCAAAATGTAATAATCACTGAACTAGAGTTTTAAACTCATAATTATTGACCGTTCGTCTTCTTACTGCTGATACAAAATCAATTGAACAGTTAGTCAAATTTCATCTCATATTTCGACAAAAATGAGCTTAAAATTTTCGAGCTTGTCAAAAATGTTATCAACCGTCAAACCTTGGAGACGTTAGTTTGAGAAAGGATTTAAAAACTAACAAGGTAAAACATTTTAATGCAATAAAGCCATCTAAGCAAAAAGCCCTTAAACTATCTGTTTTGAACTGCACATGTCAAACAGATTTGGAACTGCAAATTTGTAGGTGCACATCACTCCGTACTTACGCGTCAGTTCTATTTTGCAAACATTTTTTGATCTGTGATATCTAAATGAAGAACGAGCTTCTCGGAAAGGCACGACTATTTATTTAACATTTGGGATCACCCTCTGGGGCTGTCGTTGGACAACAGAGCCATATGGGGCTAATTTTCACCATTCACTCCTCCCTATAGATCGCGTGACAAGCTCACTTCTCGTCTACTTTTACCATTTTTCGATCCGGTCGCCCTACTCGCCTCACTAGTGTGATCTTGCAATGTACCGCCGAGACCGGAAAGGCAAATTTGTGGTGACTTTTAAGAGATAAAGCAGATTGACTAAAGAGATAAAAGCGGCCAGACTTTGAACCTAGGTTCCAGTGTAAAACTATTAGCATGGGCCTTGACTCGACCTCTTACTGGTCCAGATTCATGCTGATTGTCGATGTCATTGAAGTTAAATATGTTAACCATAATTGTCAACATAAAAAAAATCAAATCTGAGGCTGAAAGAAACTGGTTGAGGTAGATCACGTCTTACATTGGTTACACAACAATCTCTCTTATACCAAACCGCAGAAGGCCAGTTTGAGCACAGTAGAAAAAACAGAACAAAGGAGCGTTCGAGTATTTTGCTTGATTTTACAAATGTTTACGAGTCTTATAAATATATCGAAGTACATTATTTTGTTATTGGTTACCCATTGCAATGGCTCAGGGACATGTTTATTCAGATTTTCAAATAATCAAAATAAAACGTTTTTTTAATTCATGACTGGTATAATTACTCAAAATGGAGAACAAAATAAAGCGTGATCAATGACACAAATTTGTGTTGAGTAATTGCTATTGTTCTATCTTTAGTTAAGAATATGCGATATGAGCAAACAGATGCTTGAAAAATTGTAGCAAAGTTGATTGACTCAATTAAGTGACACATTTTAAACAATCCTTATTTGAAGGATGACAGCTGTCTGTCATCAGCTAACACTGAGGCTGAAAGAAACTGGGTGAGATAGATTACGTCTTACATTGGTTACATAACAATTTCTCTTATACCAAACTGCAGAAGGCCAGTTTGAGCACAGTAGAAAAAAACAGAACAAAGGAACGTTAGAGTGTTTTGCTTGATTTTACAAATGTTTACGAGTCTTTGAAAAGCTATAAATATATCGAAGTACGTTATTTTGTTATTGTTTACCCATTACAATGACTCAGGGGCATGTGTAATAAGATTTTCAAATAATCAAAATAAAACTTTTT
>JAUELC010203594.1:0-10775 GCA_031471745.1 Cryptochiton stelleri | reverse complement strand
CACTTATGAGGAAGTTTCCCGTCTTTCAGGTTTAAAAAAAAGAAGCTTTCTCTTAATTTTAGTTTTTCACTTCACGGAAATTTTACTTTGATTCCATTAATCAAATAATGGCTTGGGATTTGTCAGACCGACAATAAAGTCTCGCTGACAAATTACGGATTTTCTCGCTACTAAATACCTCAAAGAAAACCAGGAGTCAGTCTGCCTTTCAATGTTGTAATGTCAGACAAATTTGTCATGTATGTACCTCTAACAAGGCCAATCGATTGGACACCAAAATATACCGGGTTAATTATTATATTATATATTATTTATGCTCAGCAGTCTCCTTACCTGATTGTGTTCGGGCGTCTTGCATTGACTTCTGTAATAAATAGCCAATGAAACGTGGAATTTGGGTAGAACTATAGTGTCATCAGTACACATGCCTCAGTTTTTTTCTTCTACTTGGCCTATCCACGCTTCAAATAAGTGACACAATCAGACTATTATCCAACAGTTAGTTTCAGAATTTGTAATATAACAATATTATAATATTGTCTCAAAGATGTTCTGGCTCTTGTTTTAGTTGTCTTCTTTTCCCACCACATCACACCATCTATATGCTTATACATTCCGCCCTCTATCTTAGTGAAGCATGATCCGAGTGTAGTCATGCTGTCTTTACTAAGCACTGAATGAACATAATTTTCCAAACTGAGCAAAAACACTTCGCATTTTATGGTTGTGTAAGTATGTCAATATACTGTTGGAGCACATTGCGTCATATAAGGGAAATACCATTGAGTACGGCGTTAAACACCACTCAATAGATCCTATAAGAGTCATATACTTTTCTGAGTCTTATAATCAATCAATCAATCAATAAATGCATCAATCAATCAAATAATCAATGTTTATATCTCCCAGCACTTAACGTCGAATGTACCGCTTCCGAGGCTACATTTTATAAACGTATTGCTCCTGGAAGTGATGTTTCTCTCACCCATTTTGTTATTGAGTTCCAGTTCACCTACGTTATCGCTCGAAAACCTCCATATGTGATAAAGTTTCCAGTGACTTGTGAGAGTTGGGGTAGGAAACAAAAAAAGGCTGTCATACATACAGGCAACAAATAACCTAGACAAGGCCTTGTTTTATCGTCTTTTTATTTCAAATCAATACCGATTTTTGTCTGCTCAATTGCTATCCACGTAACGCTGATACTGTCTGGAAATATTATTTTCTATTCCAAGAATAATTCATTGTTGTTTTTATTCCATTTTCCATTTGCTTCCAATGGATTTGACATCAGTTTGGTGACATGTACTTTGAGAGAGGTGTATGTGTTTGTATAAGACCCAGACAATGCGCTGTTCTATAACAAGCCTGATCTCGTATTGTATTCACTATAAATAAAAGGTCCATATACATGTATGTATGTTCCTCAGAGGGTTCACTTTCGGCTTCATTCCTCGTTAAAATCCATTACGGTGTTGTGAATTCTTGGCTTTACTGGAGTCTTATTGGTTTGTCGAGTTTGTAAACTTTATCGACTCTCTACCTTCTAACTTTACATTGCTGGCTAGTTTATTTTCTTTCTTGTTAATTATGCACACAGTACGCCTCGTGAGATTATGTTCACCAACGATAAGTATCAGCAGGCTCGTTTGGTTGCAAGTAACTTCAGTATCAGCCTACTCATCAGTAGCTGCCAGTAGCAAAACTTCCTTAAAACTGTTTTCGTGTTATGATATCTGTGTACTGTATCATGAATACAAGACATATAAGAATACTAGACATATATGTGGTAGTTTGAAAAACAAAGATCATATGTTGATACAAAAGTACAGTATTGGTAACAGCTCACCTATACTAAAAGGAGTGTAAAAATGACGGTGTATAATTTGATTTTCATATAAGACATTAAACTGACGGGAACCTAATGTGCCAAAATGACGTTACTATGTCATTTCGTGATCACAGTAATCCGCTACCACTGTAAGTCTACGAGTAATGTTCATGTTTACAGAAGGCTTTCATATGGTTTTACAGACATTTGCAAATATGTTTGATTTTATTGATTTGTTGTTAAACGTGAACATCTGTTCAGGTTGTCATAGATATCATTGAACTGTATTCCATTCCTTCACTTGAAATTCCCACTTTACATTTTAATACGCCTTGCAGCAGAAAAAGATCTATAATTCCAAAATGACCTAATTGATTGCAAAATCTTTCCTAATGGGTCAGTTTAGAAAAAGAATTCGATAGTGAAAACTAACAAATGCTACGAATCACATCGGGCAGAAAATTCAATAATCGAGATAACCAAGAGGGCGGAATTGAACTGCAGACGTTTAGAGTAGTTTAGAGACCATTACCCTCTACTGCGTTCACAACAGCATGTGATGCTTAACGTAACAATGAGCTTTCATATCCACGTCATCGTTATCTTCAAAAGTGTTTTATTAACGAAACGGAAACGATTACATTTATCTTTTGACAGTATATATACGCTATAACTGATTAGCATGTAACACATTTATGAAACAGGTCTGGTAGAAATTGAGTATTTCGGAGATATTTCGCGATTTACCGCAAGTTTATAACTATCAGAAATTGTCCAAAGTATCTATTGCATTATTTCTGCGTTGTTTTCCATCTAGATCTTTGGCAATCTATCTTGATAATATCAGACGCCGTAAGAGGATGACGAAAATTACTATATTCTGTTGTTAATGAAGTTCTACATTCCAGAGGTTCTAAATTATTTTATGGTAAGTTTTCACAATAAAAACCTTCACTGATGTTTAATTTTAATTGGTTAAATCGGATTTTAGACAAGCAGAACATAATCCGAAAGCAACCATTTGTTCGCTTCCGATATGATCTAGTATCTAATAACATCGTGATCGCATTGGTTTCAGCTGACCATACAGTGTATATATAAATATCGCCGAGGAAGTTTTAGCTAAGCCAAATTGTCTTAGGTAATTTGTTCAAATATTTGATCCGTTCGCTTATCACAATTCTCATCCCCAAATTACTATATCTCTTGGGACTCCCTCATATACCTACTGTCCACTGAAAGACATAAACTAGTGCCGTACATCGGAAGATCAGCAGTTCAACACGCTAAACCACATAGCCACGGCCTCTGGCCATGCCGCATATTTAAGCGATGTATTCTATTGTCACTCCACATACAGTGGGTACAAGTTTGGGTCAAGTTCGTGTGTGTTGTAACTTAGTAAAACTGACAAATATTTAAAATACCATTGGAAGTATGCGGGGCACCCAGATAGGTAAAATGTTGTCGATTCAAGTCATCAACCCGTATTTCTCCACCTGGATTCCTGGCATCAGTCAGTGTCACCTCAGCTTATAAACCAATAAACATCTTTTTAAAACGGTCAGGTCGATATTACTGAAACGCCTTCAAGTCGGAGGTTGAAAAAGTTGGTTGGCTGGGTTGAGATAATGGTGCCATAAATCAGTATATAAACGACAAGACTTCGGGAGCAACCAAATCAGTCATAGCTCCGAATAAAATAACCAGTTCTCAGATAGAAAGCTGCTGGCCAGACACGCCCTGGGAGACGCGTAGTCCGTCCTAGACCTATACTTTAGTCCTTTGATCTCGGTATACCAAATATATACTGATCCAACTGATCAAACGAGACTTTCTTGAACCCTATCGATCTGCGCAAAGGCTTCGCTGTTACGCTCTCTATACGATGATTGAATAAATTCAAATGTCGCTGAATGGTTCATTCTCACTGGTTTTGAATGTTTCTTACATTTGATGTTTGGATAGATGTAAGCAAATGAGTTTATGCATTCCGCTGATCCCGTATGTGAAATAGCAGAATTTGGTCGCCCCAATGTCTTTGAAAATGCGTGAATTAAGCCTCACAGACTATTACTGTTGATGCACTTTCCGAAAAAATACTAGTAAGTGAAGATAAGACAATTACGAGGAAGTTTCTTGTCTTTCAGGATTCAAATAAATCTACATATTAGTTTGCAGCAAATCAAAGGGCTTTACATTATCATTGCCTTCATGGTGGAATCAGTTCACAAAACCAATGCAATACGCCAGACATTGTCTATCGTCAAGCTTTTCTGTCTTAAATCAAACGTCAATCAATCACATCAAGTCTTTATCAGATTTGTTCCCATACCATTAACGTCTTTGCAAAGTTCAGTTTGACGATTTGGATTGAATTTCGTGTACTCTACTGAGGCTATTAACTCGGACTATCTGAAAAGCAAGATGTCCTCGTTGGTGCCTTTGACACGCAACAGTATGTAAGTGATGTACTTGGACAGCCATACAATGCCTAGTTAGTGACTTGTTTCTTTACATGGTGATATAAAACTGAGTCGTACAAATAATACACTGAACTAAAAAAAATTGATAATAAATAGCTGTATATGTTAATATCGAACCATCAAATCAATGTCTCGTGGGCAGTGTTATTATGGCGATCCCGCATACCTATCAATTTTCATTAGAATATATAATATTCAGTAGGTACAGCCCTTATGACTAAATTGTATATAATATGCAATGATAATAGTATCCCTATACGCAGTCGTCTAGAAAATAACAAAGACAAGAACCCCCTTTTATTGTCTAGTTTTGTCAGCTTCATTGATATCCCGGCCTGGATGATTGAGGCCATAGTCTTGAATCTATTACGGTCGAAGAAGATACAGGAATTTAGTCCTAAATTGGCCATTATTGATCATGGGTTTTAAGCCCACATGTTTTTTGTTTGCATTCAATGGATTCGACCGACATCCGACCCATGCCATGCACTTTGCAATACCTCTAAGATTTATACGTTGGTGTAAGACTCACACACGTATATGACTCTTATAAGATCACAGAAAACACTTCTGTCGACTGATGTGTGATATAGTACCGCATCGAAATTACCCAGCTATATTTTATTCTTGATTAGTTGCGACCATAAATTTGTTCTTACCGGATTTTATCATTAGTGAATTGAATTAACAACTTCTTACATTATATATATGTTTTGTATTAGGGTTGAGTACAAATATATATTCCATGTGTTATGTGTCGCAGCTTGAGCCATTCTTTTACTCTTAGGTATGTTTCCTATTTTCTTTTAATTCTGCCATTGTTTTAATTCCGTGCAAACGTTTTACTGTACGGTATACTAAACTAATGCATATAGTAAGGACTATGATTTCTGTCAGTAGCCAACAATTTAGGAATACCACTCAAATGATAAATTGTGTAGCCATAACCCTAATGTGCCATTTACTTAATTTTGTTTTATAATGCCCTTGATAAATCAAATCACTGCAGCTGTTGTATATGATATGTGGTTTAATATAGCCGTTACACAGACGGTCCAGGGAGGCGGAATAACATTTTAGAGGTCCTTAATTCTTCGAATGGCAGAACAACTCCCCTTTAAAAGCCACGGTCAGTGGAAAACAATTCTATGAGTTATTTCCAAGAAAAGCAATCCACCATTTGATAATTTTACTTATGACCCGATAAATTACAACACGATGCCGAAGGCAGCATTAAATTTCATTTCCGAACAGACATATAAAGTTTTTAAAACGCGTTCAAATAAATCAAGAATACAAAAGAAAATGTGCGTGACAGCTGATTGATTTTCTACCAAGGTATAAGAACAATGGTGTTTTACACCATAGGGACTACGAATCTGACACAAAAAATAAATATTTAATTAGTTTTCCAGGTTTTCTTGGATAACCTATTGAAATCGGAAAGATAATTATTTTTCTTCAATAGGCCGCCGAAATAGGGGAGTAGAAATTTAGAAATTGGTTAAAACGCCTAAAAGTTTGAAATTAATACTGAAGATTTGTATTATTAAGGCGATATTAGGTTGAGAAGTAAGTACTTACGCAAGTATTTCAAAAGTTAGGAAATCAGAACTTAACTTTTTGAACAGTTTCGAAAACACGTATCTCAATATTATTGGACGGATTATTCGTATCTGACAGAATGACGTAGTGGTTAGCGCACTTGTCTGTTAATCCAAACAGTCCTGGTTCGAGTCCCGCTAAAGGCAATTTTTTTTCTTCATTTTTTTCTTTTAATTTGTCCGATGTAGTTTGCAGCTTGGAATAATACATCAGAGAGATTTGACATTAATACTGAAGAGTTTTATTATTAAGAAAATATTAGTTTAAGAAAATTATGCCATTTGCGTAAATAGTTTAAAAGTTGTGAAATCAAATTTAAACATATGGAACAGTGTACGAACCACGTATCTCAATATCATTGGACAGATCACCCGCCTCTGTCAGAATGGCGTGGTGGTTAACGTACTCTGCTGTTAAACCATAAATGGCTGGATCGAGTCCCACTCCAGGCAATAAATGTTAAAATTAAAAAACAAAATATTTTGAGATGTGGATTGTAGAGTTATGGCCAAATACGCTTGGAAACCTAATAAGCGGTCTCGTTCCGATTATAACATCTAGTTATCTTTGCTGTTTGAAGAGAAAAAATGAGAAAAAATTATGGTTTGTTGATTTAGGGGTGTTTTATACGCTGTCAAACTTAGGCAGAATGCATTTTTGCAAGTTTTAGATTTGTTCATTTCCCAGCTCGACGTCAAATTTTGTATTTGTTAAAAAAATAAGTTATTTAAATAGTAACTTCCTGTTAAAGTGCAGATTAAAACAATCAATATATTGAACATTTGCTACATTACTATACATTGGGATACTGTATGAGTGTTATTAAACAATGGCGCGAGAGAGGTCGTTGTGTGACTACATACACGCAAGCAAATTTTTATCTCTTCATTTATTACAAATATATACACGTAAGTGTGTGATAGAATGTTGTGTGACTGTAAATACACTTTGTTGCGTGAGAAAGAAGCGTGGAAGGAAAGATCCAGGTCGTCGTACCCTCACCTGACTACAGTATAATTCATCAGACAAGTCGACACACTCATTTCCTTCGAGATGTGGAAGAAGGACAGGCACGCCAGGATTTTGTCTGTGAATGCTAACTTAACATGCTGAATCACAGCAGCTCACGTGGTCAAACCTTTTTATCGGTGCTCTGCTCATTTCCTCATTTAAACTGATCCAAGAATAGACAATCTCAAACCGAGACTTTCTTGAACTCTATCGATCTGCGATGGAGACTGGATAGGGAGAAATATCTCGTCCGGCAGAAAGGTTCAATTGTTTTCATGATTTTGAAAGTTTTTTTTTAATGGCTAGAGAAAAATATCGGCGTTATTGAAATTCAATGATTTCAGATGCGCTTCCGCAAAGCTGTCTGCAGCTGGATCATACAAGTAATGTTTGGTTTTAAGACATTGATGACTGCAATTAAATTTATGATAACAACAATAAACGATCAAGACATTCCGCGGATCCCGTCTGTGCAATAGCAGAATTTGGTCGCCCCTATGTCTTTGGAATTGCGTGACTCCAATTAAATCCTCACAGACTATTACCGTTATTGCAGTTTGGAGGAAAGAAGTGAGTGAAGAAAAGACGATTACGAAGAATGTTCATAACTTTCAGCACTAAAAAGTTTGTAAATATTAGTTTTCTACATCAATAAAAATTTACTTGATCCATGAAAATGTCACTTTGATTCTAATAATAGAACAATTGTATAAATATTCCAAAGCCCGTTCGTCAAACTACCGCCATCATCTCACTAGCAAACCTACGATTTTGAGAACATACCTCAAATAAATCATCGTTTCATTTTTTTTTTACAGTGGATAAATCAGTATCTATTGGTACCTCTAGTATGGTCAATCAACTGTACGTCACTATTTACCGGGATATATATATATATATATGATATCCCATTTACGCTTAGAGATCTCCTAACCAGGTTAAGTTCGGACGTCTCGCTTATTTAACCTCGCTTTAGCACGATAAAACCTTTGAATTAATTAAAACTAAAGTGGCTTGAGATAAATAATTCAATACAGATGCCTCGGTGGTCGTGTTTTCTACTTCGCTTATAGAGCATCACAGATTCCCAGAATTCAACATTATAACTTTCGAAGGAGCAAATGCCTAATTTTGTCCCGGAATGTTATAACAATTTTTATTTGACTCTCTAATTGTTTAACTGTAAACTTTAGCGAGGGCACATTGCCGTGTCATAAAAGACAAACCGTATTTGAATAAGTGAAAGTAATTCAATCTCGTTTTTTAAATATGTTACCTCAAACACTTCTTAATACGAATGTGGCTGTCCTTTTCTGAAGCTATTTATGCCGAAAACGGCGTGGAGGCCCAGCCGGGAGCTACAACTTTCGCAAGGTGCATTTATCGCTCTCCGACATTTGCTTTGGTGACATTCGGGGCAGCCCTGATGCACGGAATGTAATACTTATATATACATGCCAGGATTATATTATATTCCGGGCTCCAACATTCACCGAAGGTCATCATTGTGTTTATACCTCGTTTACAAACATTGGTTTGTTGAGTTTGTAAAGTGTATTGACACTACCTTATTTCATTACATTGCTGGGCTTTTAAGTTGATTTACGTAATGTTTCTGTGTAGATAATCATTTGTGCCGGGAAGTGGTGTTAGGGTCGAGAGCGAAGCCTTGAGTGCCAATATGCGCATAAGCTGTGAAAAGTTGTGATGTACCATACATCGATTGCCAGACATGTGCACTTTAATTTAAGACTCAAATCACATAAACACAATATTGGTAAAGCCGCGTTCACAGGGTGCGATGTATGTCGAATGCAACTAATTGAATCAAATAGGACATGCTCTTTTCTTTTCGACGAATCGTATGGACTAATGGTATCGTGTGAACGCGGCTTAATACTTACAAAGCGCTCACCTATACTAAATACATTTAAAAAATTAATTCTTAATCTGTCATTTATATGAATTTATGGTTAAAATTCAATTTCGACATAAAGCTATTGATGCAAAAATAACGCCACCATTTGGCAATCACAATCCTAGAGTGTATCCTCTGTCGCTTTAAGATAGTCATTTTCATGTTCAAAGGATGTTTTAAATAGAGTTGTACAGACGTGAGCAAATGCCTATGGTTTTATGATCTGGTTATCACGTACTTGACATAACACGTGCATACCGGTTTAGGTTTTGCTAAATATCAGTTGACAGGAATTGATTTGTATCCCATTTCCATTTGTTGAGATGACCATTTTGTGTTTAAGTACGCCCTACAGCAGCCACAGCTCTATCATTCCACAATTGCCGTCATTTATTGCAAAATCTGTCCTAATGGGTCAGTTTAGAAAAGGAGTTCGATGGAGAACACTATCGAGATGCTGAAAACACCTCGAGCAGAAAATTAAATAATCGAGGAAACTAAGAGAGAGGCAATGAATTGCGGATGTTTAGAGTCTCAAAGAATCTGACTGTTTTACAACAAAATATGGTGCTTAACGTAATGACGGTTGGCATATCCAATATTTCGTTTTGTATAACAGCACTTAAACTTTTTTGTAAAGATAAGGAAATAATATGTATCTTTTGACAACCTTTATAGACAACACTCATCCATAAAGTAGGTCTAATTGACGCAACGTTGTGCAATTTTAGAGAAGATCGTTAAGATCATCTCAAGGAACATCTGGCTAGTGGTAGTTCTATGATGTACATCGTTATCTCTCGCAATGTCCTAACTAAGCGTTATGGCCGCAATAATATATATTTGATTCTTTATCGTTCTCGCCATCTACTTTTGTCATCCGTTTACGGCGTTGTGTAATTGCAAGTAAGCTCACAGTGATTGACCACCATGTATAAAAGTAGATATAGGACATTCCTATATTATGTTATTAAAGAAATGCTAGACATAAAATCAAACTCACCCTTGACATAATGTTGAAATTGTGGAATAGTTCAACGGTATCATTTGTTTTTCTATCGGTTTGTGACGTCCAAGCTGTCATTATCGTCTATATCAAAATCAGAAATTATTGGTACTTTTTGTCATCAGATAAATCTGAATTATTTGCCCGGTTCAGAAAGGCAAATTTTGTTATCCCAGACTTTTTAA
This sequence comes from Cryptochiton stelleri, assembly GCA_031471745.1. Lineage (NCBI taxonomy): Eukaryota > Metazoa > Mollusca > Polyplacophora > Chitonida > Mopaliidae > Cryptochiton > Cryptochiton stelleri. The sequence goes on along the minus strand of JAUELC010203594.1, from coordinate 733 downwards.
AAATAGAGAAGTATTTGTATGGTATATAATTTAGGTCTGCATTTCCTCGCATCAAAGGTTTGTTTAGGAATCTAGCTTTGAATAGTGCTGGTAAGTTAGCAAACCTGCGATGTCGACAGAACTAAATTATATTAGCTAAATGTATCCCAATAAAAGCCTGCAATAATGTTTGATCGGGTGTCAGACAAGTGAAACATAATCAGAAAGTAACCCACAGTATCATGGAATGTCTAATTGCCTCGATATTTGGTTTAGTTTATCATCTCATCTATACATTACTGTTGCATTTGCCGTTCTGGTTAAGCAATCTGCTCAAAAATTGATCCATTGGCTTATCACAACCCCAATTTTATTTCCATCCGCAAAATTACCATCTCATTTAATTTCTGATTCGGTCAAGATAATATTTGTCATGGTCTAAGAGAAGACTTTCAGTTTGTGCCAGTTATATTATTGATGTTGTGTTAAACTATGTTAAGAGCAGGATTTCGGTTTATGACATCATTTGTCGAAGGCACTAATTGTAAGTGTTCAATAATATAACATTCTTACTTATTCTTTCTGTATCCTTAATCTTCTTGACAAATGGTGAGCTTAGGAAAACAGTTACATCCATACACAAGATAAAGTATGGTTACATAAATGATAGGTTTATAGTAAACTAGTGTCCAAAAGAAACGATACCACATGTTTGCAACAACATAAAATAAAAACTAAACAATGCAGAAGTACA
>JAUELC010203483.1:0-10776 GCA_031471745.1 Cryptochiton stelleri | reverse complement strand
CCGTTGATTAACCAACAACAACAACAACCGAATCTGTGCATACCTACGATAATACGTAGTGTTAAAAGATAAACAGACAGAGGCTTTGATTTATTTAAGCCAACGGAAGGCCGATTTAATTGTAAACCTAAACCTGGTAGGATATGTCAATAACATATCTTTTTCATATACCATTTGCAAATTTATATCATGTGACCAAAACGTAACGTGAAATAAAAGAAGTACTGAGCCCACCACACGGCAGAGGTGAATGTCAGTGAGCCGATGGCAGAGATTGGGCGTCCGGAAGCCCTGAGAATGAGGAGGGCCCTGCTGGTCAGCTGGTTACCGTATGAATTTGGTCTATAGCATCAGTGTTGATAACATCAATCTTAATTTATGCAACTTTAAGAAAAACAAATTGTACTAGGCAAGACCAACAAGATGAATATTTTTTAGTCTTAAAGTTTCTAATAAGATAGGTCCAGAGGCTGCCATGACAGGCCCCAAGGAATTATCGATTTAGTTAATTGCGTGTGGTGACATACATGTAAGTAATTTGACCATAGGCTTGGTAATTTAATTTACAGCATCGTCCGTCAGTCAAACTGCAATGGCAATAAATAGGCGAACTAGGGTCCAGGGGCCACCGAGTGCCCGGAAGCCATGTGAATAAGGAAGGCCGGAGAGCTTAATTATATCAGCTAATTAATTTGGCTATGAAATTTAGTCAAGCATGTTGATAAGATGTATCCTAATATATGCACTATTAAGAAGACACAAATTTGTTCAGATCGATCTTACTTTCCGCAGTTTGATTATTTTTTTAAAAATTTAAAGGTAAGACTATAACAACGTGAATATTTTGTAGTCTGCCATGGGGTTCAGTGTCATAGCCTAATGACATTATGGTGAGGGTCCAGGTGCCGCCTCCAGCTATGAGAATAAGGAAGGCCGGAGAGGCAATCTCAGCTAAATTGGCAATAGCATTTGGTCAATAATTTTGGTAAGATCAGCCTTTCTTTATGCAATTTTTTAAAAAATTGTAGACTAATTAAATGAATATTTCGAGTTTGTCGTATGAAACTGTCTTATCGAACTCACTATGATACAACAGAATTCAGGGGCTGCCTAGACCTCAGAAATTCGCATTTATATTTCATTGCATTTGATCAAATCTAATTATTTTTAGTTTGGTCCAGCTAGCATTTCCATATGTTGGAAAGACTAGCAATATGAATACTTTGTCTATAGTCTGAAATATTCTCAGCAAACTTCCCCTGATACAAGAGGGATGTGCATCGTTTTAGAAATTTCCCAAATATTAGCATTTTGACACCAAAATCTCTGAAAAAGACCAAACGTGTGAGCAGTATGAAAAAGATTATTCAACTAGTGAAATCAATTAAACTGTCACACATTGGATCTCTTTAGATAACTGTATTTCATTTACCGTGTTACATTTTTTCCTTTTTGACAGTTTTTATTTTTTTCTGAACCGCAAAAAATCCTCTGTTCGAGACATAGTTCACGCGAGACTACTCGAGACAAGGTGTCCCGACGTGAAACTCTATTCATCCCCTTGTCACACTTCCTACGTATTTCCGGTCAAACAAAATACTATAGATTATATAATGGGAGAAGATGCTATCCTTTGGACAATATACAGATTTAAGAGATATTTTTAACCGGCAACAGAGCATTCTCTTCTTGAGCCATACATATCGCGATAACAGAATGATTAATAAGGCCTACCTGCTGGCAAAGTGTTTATTAACTAATTGCTTCGTAATTGTTGGTCCGCTGTGCGGTTTACATCAAATAGGAATCAGCAGGCCAATGCACTTTACCCACTGAATCACGGCACGTTCCCTTATTTTAAATAAAACTTCACCCTGTAATATTGAAATCCCTTAATAATGTTTTGTACAAAACATCGCCGTCATATAAGTGGCCTACCCTTAAGCACGGCGTTAACATCAATCAATCAATCAATCAATTAATTAATCAATCAATCAATCAATCAATCAATCAATCAATCAATCAATCAATCAATCAATCAACCAATCAATCAATCAACCAATCAATCAATCAACCAATAAATCAATCAATCAATCAACCAATCATTCAGGAAATCAACCAATCAACCAATCAATCAAGCAAGCAATCAATCAAATAGTAAAGTTGCGCTCCCTGTTATACCAAACAGCTGCATCAACAACTCACACAACACAACTCAATGGAAAGAAACAAGAATAACAATAACGTTCCACATAATACACAACTAGTGCACTTCAGGAAAACGAAATGACTCAATAGTTCAGAGTATATCACGCCCTAATCAGGGGATAATGAAGTTCAAATGAAGAATTAAGTTCCATTGCGGTATATGATTAACCTTCCTCCTTAAGGTAACAACCCACAATACAGATTTTTAGGAATATGATGCCTTTAACTTAACTTTATTGTCAGTCAATAGTGCTGAGCCCTTAAACGAAGTGAGAGTTTGAATTGAATTAAATTTATTTCCCAAAAGAAACAATTATTTATATTTATTTTTTTCTTTAAAAATTAATATAACCTGGTTGAATCCATATATGTTTATTAATGTGCGTACATAATATAAGTCTCAGAGCTTACTATGTACAATATTACTTAACTAAAATTTATATAAAAAAGATAACAATTAATTAAGTACATGAAATAATAGACGGGAATAAAGCTCCACAGAGCTTGTTCGATCCCAAATAAATACATTTGAATAAATGCAGAGAGAAAAATTTGCTTTGCCTCCACCGGGATTCGAACCCGGGACCTTTGAGTTACAGGCTGGATCAAGATGTGATCACCACTTTCCTGTTCATCCTCAGAGTATCATTTTGAAATTCTTTTTTCACATCATAAACAGTTACTCAGAAAGCCTTTACATTACGCATGATTCCATCTCATTATTGTGACAACCTTTATTGACGCCATCTGGATACGCATTTCTTTTTGTAAATTTCTTATTTCTCATGATGGTGTAGAAAAGGTTGCCTAAACATTGAGACGCGATTGTGTGTATTTGAAATATTATAGGAGTTACTATTATCGGAATAATTGTCTGCAAAGCTACTCAAGGAAATGGAAACGACGTCGGAGAAAGCTTACAAATTTTTCATTTTCTCGTTTGTTATAGCGATGAATGTTTACAGTATTAGCTGTACGCTAAGTGATGCTAGGATTTCTGCTGATTTGCCTTGACTATACGTTGATTTATTTATCACGCAAAAATCCTGCAGAACGAATCAATTTTCATATTTGGAAGCAAAATTTATGAAAAATGAAATAAGTTATGTCAATTTAGCTTAGTATTCAACATCATGGTCATAAATTATAAAGATTATGTCTGCAGAATAAGCATCAGTCTCGTCTCTTATTTAGAACAGTTAAGCGTTCATAAATAAACTAAATACACGAAACATAAGACAACTAACTGCCACAAGTGCTAGATATTCCCTCTCAGCATGCCACTGTTTTGATCCATTCGTTAATATTGCCACACACACTGTCAATACTAATCCCCTTGTATGTTATTGTAGTCACTTGTTAAAACATGTATCCCATCACTGTTATATATTCTAGTTTCTTCAAATGTATGATCGTTACGCTGGACACCGGTGTTAATACCTACACCGAAACGTACACTCATAGCAAAGAGTGTCGCGGCTTGGAATGTTATTAAATCCCGGAATGAAATAAGTATTACATTCCGGACAGCTGTTCAAGCCGTATTTGGATAAGCGACAGTTCTTCGATTTTTTCGTTTTATCCAAACCACTTCTTAGACGAATGTGGCTGCTTTGTGCTTCAGTGATTTATGTCGAAAACATCGCCATGGCCCAGCTGCGATGTTTGCTGCGTTAAGTTTTGCTGACCGACATTCGCTTCGGTGACATTTGCTCCAGCGCCAATTGGTCCGACGACAATTGCTCAGACGACAATTGCTCAGACGACAATTGCTCTGACGGCATTTGCTCCGATGACGGTTCCTCTCCACCTAATGTTTGTAAAAACATTTTCAGTTGGTATCAGAACAGTTGTCGTCAGAGCAGTCTTCGCCAAATCAATTGTTAAACCAACTGTCACGGACCAATATTATATATTTTTTACATTTCCCCCCGGCTTTCCCACCAGACATAGCAATGCATACCATTGAGAGTAAGTAAAACGTTAAACACCAAAAAGATTAATAAATAAGTTCATGTCGAAATTTGTCTTCATTTTGCAGATATTTTGCATGATCACGTCAACATTGCGAGTTACCGTGTCTAGTTTTGCGTTACCATGTCGAATAGTTTATGACGAAATTGTTCTCAGAAACTTAGATTTTTATACCGAAAATTGGCCTTAACATAATGTCTTGAAAGTTTAGCATCAATGACTCCAAAATACAAGATGTATGTGTTGTGGAAAAATCGTTTTTTCTGTACACTGAGAATCTCCTAATCTATACAATTTAGCAATCGCATGAATAGACAGACAGGTGATATCTGTCTTTATTATTTTAATTCACCTGTGCAAATTTCACACCGAGAGACATCAAATTGTACACATATAAAGGTACACAATGTTTAATAAATGGATTAAGGCTGGGGCTTACAATCCACCCACAGGCAAAGCTGCTAGGGTGATGACACACTTATTTTAAAAATAGCTATAGTTACATTGACCTTGGCCGTTAAAGTAACAAACGGTTTGTGGTTTAAATCTTAGTTTCGCAATGATCAATGACTTTTATACGTGAGAAATGTTAAAGTAACAAGCGGATGGTGGTGTAAATCTGATGTTTCCTTGCGTAGGGGCAGAATGCAATATCCCTTATCCATGTCACTCCGTTGTACAAGGACTCGAGGAGGTAATTATTATTAAGGAAAGAAACCTACTTGTACTTACCATAGCACACCCCGGCGCATGGTTCAATTCTGGCGGATCCTCCACAGTCACCATTACAATCCCTTCGTTCATCGGATCCCGGACAATTGCCTGTGGAGTAAACAATATTATGAAATAACATGATAATATGAATTATATTGAGATTATTAAACATTTTAAGGGATCTAATAACGTTTATGTTTGGAAAAGTTACAAGGAAAAGACGGATGGTAGTTTGAAGATTCCACTTTCTCGCTGTCTAATAACTTTTGTATGTGGAAAAGGTAATAGTAACAAGCGGGTGGTGGTCGGAATGTTCCACTTTCGCTTTACTAAATGTAACGCTGCATATGTGGAAAGGATCAAGCGGATAGTTCTTTGAATCTTCCACTTTCTCTGTTGGGTAATTTTTACATGCGGAAACTCCCAAGTAACAATGGTGGTTTAAATCTTCCTCTTTCGCTATGTCTAATAACTTTTAAATGCGGAAAGTCACACGTGACAAGAGGATGATGGCTTAAATCTTCTTCTTTCGCCATGTCTAATAACTTTTAAATGCGGAAAGCCACACGTAACAAGAGGATGGTCGCTGAAATCTTCCTCTTTCGCTATGTCTAAAAACTGTTAAATACAGAAGGTTACAAGTAACAAGCGGATAGTGGTTTGAATAATCGATTTTCGCTATGTTAAACATATTTAACAATGTTGATAGTAATGATTGCCGTATATTTATGATGTAATAACTGAAATTTGAATTGATATTTGTTATAAATACATTATTGGACTGTTTTCCTGCAATCATATGCATTATTTAGTTTCGTAATTTTCCATTTATTCTTGACAACACATGTGCCATGAAGAACTATTGACAATATTATTCAGTAGTATAAGTCAATTGCGTTCATGTGTCGAATGACAAAACATTAAAACTAAGATTTATTCCCCGATGAAATGTTTTTCGGTAGACCTAATTTAGATTCCGAGAAAACAAGATTAGAATAATTTTAAACCTGTTTACTGAATTCACGTTAGGTTTGATCAAAAACAGTGTTCTTTGAGAAAGCCATCCAAGTTCGTGCCCACTCGGTAATGTCCGGAGATCAGTTCTTTAAGGTGAACACACAATCTGCTCTAAACGGTCAAAACGCAATCGGTTCTAAAATGTCTAGACACATTCTGTTCGAAAAGGTCAACACGCAGTCAGCTCGAAAAGGTCAACAGCAGGCGGTTGGAGGGAGCTTCGTGTTGCCTGGTGCTGTCAGAGCTAAGTGTAGAACAAGAAGCTGTTGTGGCGTAATGTCCTGTGATTGTCTTGTATCTTGTCATTCTTTATTGCCAGTGGCATCGGGGGTGGTCTTCACCTAGGGCTGGCACGCCGTCATATGAGTGAACTAACCTTAAGTACGGCGTTAAACCCCTAATCAAACTAACTAAAAGGTCAACACACAATCTGTTCTAAAAAGTCAACACACAATCAGTTCTAAACGGTCAATACACAATCTGTTCTAAAATTGCAATACACAATCTGTTTTAAACGGTCAACACACAATCTGTTCTAAACGGTCAACACACAATCTGTTCTTATCAGTCAACACATAATCTGTTCTAAAATGGCAACACAATCTGTTTTAAACGGTCAACACATAATCTGTTACAAACGATCAACATACAATCTGATCTAAAATGGCAACACACAATCTGTTTTAAACGGTCAACACACGATCTGTTTTAAACAGTCAACACACAATCTGTTTTAAACGGTTAACAACCAATCTATTCTAAAAGGTCAAGACACAATCTGTTCTAAACGGTTAACACACAATCTGTTTTAAACGGTCAGCACACTATCCACTTAACAATACAAAATAGCAATCAAGAATTATTAATGATCATTTTGTTCACAATCCCATATCTCGGAGACGTGAAGCATTGAATTTCAAGGTCTTCAAAATTGACTGATCATTCAACTCTCTTTAAAACTATTAATTACATGATTAGTATTATTTGTTCTGGAGTTTGTTTTTATCTAACGCAGAGTTACCTAACGTAGCTTCACAGACTGAGGACCAGGACGTATTTAGACGTTTTCAAGCATGAACGCTTTTAACTGGATAATCGTAAATCTTTATAACCCGGGTAAGGATTTTTTTCAGACAGGTTCTGAGAAAATCAATTCTCTTGATACCTATAAAGACACGAAGCAATCGGGATATGCCGACAAGTACGAATATCTTCGAAAATATCCTTACACACTGTATAACACTGTATAACGTATCACCTCAAGGCAAGCACGCATTATTCTCGTTAACGGTTAAAGAAAACTAACACGTTGAAACACTTTCAAGGAATATTGACGAAACTTCTTAATCATGAGTTCAAGAATTTTAGCTTGATATTAATTTTGATGGACAAGATCATTTCATTATTGTAACACACAACGGCGAAGGTTATGTGTTGTGGTCACACGGACTAACACACACATTTGTCCGTGGTTTTTCTTTGATTTTAAATTGATGGTCGTGGGAGTAATATCCGTCTAGTTGATAGGAAAGTCATGAAGGCAGTCCAGTTATTGACATTATGTTGCATGTTCTAGTTTTATGATGTGATCAGCAAAATTGTCTTATGATAACCAATACCTATCATAACTAACTGAGTCGAAACTTATTAATTTTAACAAGGAAATTGCACGTGTTTTTTTTTTAACTTTTATATATTTGAATGAAAATTATGCCGCTCTGAGCAAATATGGGATATTTCGGTATAGACTTCACAGCATTACGACTCGATAATGCTAATCGGCGGCACGATCGTCGAGCCATTACTTATATCTACACTCAACCAAATGATGTTACACTTTTGATATTCTTCGATTTATAGAAATTGTGTGAGTCTTTCTTCAAAAAGAAACCAACAGCCTCTCAACGACAACAACATTAACGCACTTCTGCAAACCACCATATGCTATCTGCGTATTCAGACTAGGTTGATACGGAATTCAGTCCAGGTTGATACGGAATTCAGTTCAGGTTGATACGGAATTCAGTTCAGGTTGATACGGAATTCAGTCCAGGTTGATACGGATTTAGTTCAGGTTGATACGGAATTCAGTCCAGGTTGATACGTAATTCAGTCTATGTTGATATATAATTCAGTCTAGTTTGAAACGGAATTCAGAATAAATTGATACGGAAATTCAGACTTGATTGATAAGGAATTCAGACTAAATTGATACGGAATTCTGACAAGATTGATACGGAATTCAGTCTAGGTTAATACGGAATTCAGTCCAGGTTGATACGGAATCAGTCTGGTTGATATATAATTCAGTCGAATTTGATATGGAATTCAGACTAGATTGATACGGTATTCAGACTAGATTGATACGGAATTCAGACTAGATGGAAACGGAATTTAGACTAGATTGATACGGAATTCAGTCTATGTTGAAATAAACTTTAGTCTAGGTTAATAGGGAATCAGACAAGATTGATACGGAATTCAGACCAGATTGATACGGAATTCTGACATGATTGATACATAATTCCATCTAGGTTAATAGAGAATTCAGTCTGGGTTGATACGGAATCAGTCTAGGTTGATACAGAATTCTGCCTTGATTGATATGGAATCGGAAAATGTCACTCTGTGTCGGTACAGTAACACATATTGTGTATGATAAGACGTCTTAGAGCAATGGTTTAAAGTAATTACACCAACATGTATGAGCAAACGGCTCCAGGATATTTGTCATTCGGAACCGTTTATATAGAGATTATATGTACAGTGTGTGATGTGGACGATGTATCAGTTCGAGTTGTCTCAGGTCCGGCTGCAGCATCAATCGAGCTCGAAGAGCGAGATTGATACGCCGTCCGACCTGAGACAACGAGAGTTAATACAACGACACGTGACACGTACTGTGCATATAATCTGTTTATATATATCTTCAATATTTCGTGAAAAGTTCCATTTTTTTTACCATTTTGACAGACTCAAAATGGTAACTTCTGTATTTTTTTGCAACGAATCAAGTTGTGCGGTTGTCAAGTGTTGTTGTTGAATGCAGACCGAAGTCAATGGGTTTCTCCTGTAGGAGGCGCAGCGATATAAAGGTAAACATTGAAAGCAGTCCCATTTCAGACCGTACGTATATGAACCGTCTGATACGGACAAATATACGATGCCTCTGTATCTGTGTGGTGAGGCTCATGGGTATTTGATAAAAACGTTCATTGGCCTTTGCTCCGTTATGTCTGTTTCTTCTCACAGAGAAATACAATAGTCACTGGAATGCCAGTTGCAGCAATCCAAGGGTAATTCATGCTAAGCCAATTTTACGCTTGAATTATAGGCACGTTAAATAGCCACAAGAAATCTCTTGGGAAATTATGGTGCTTAATTTAACTTTACGCTAAGGTATACCTGTTCAATGACAACTTTTTGTTTGTTGGCGAAGAGATAGGAGTACCTTTCTCCCAGTCGGCTCAGAGCACTATTAACATCTTAGGTATATGAAACTCTATATTAATTCAGAGCTTCTAAAATTCGAATGTTGTCAAAGCTATGTCTGTTTAATATTTCTGATTTCATTAAACGAAGTGGTTTAATTTGAAGATTATGTTCTAATTATTGTTTTAATTTGCTTCTTCTCTCCAGCTACTTGTTCTCTCTACTTGTTTAAATTATTGTAATCACCAAACATTGTGGTATTGTGAGCTAATTATTGGTTTTAGATAAACCTCTTTCCTGCCACCTTTCACTCCTTAAATTACTTTAATCACCTCAATGTTATCATTAATTCAACACTGTGATGCCAAAGAGATTAGTGTGGCTGTGGCGATTCTAGAATATGTTTTAGTCCACGACGAACAACGTTATTATCAGGCGAACCAGAGTCTGTATCTAATAGCTGGTCACCCTCGAACTGTATTTAACTGGCCACATATATTGACTGGCCACATATACTGACTGGCCACATATATTGACTGGCCACTGTGCTTTTCATTCGGCTCGAAATAGTCAGATGGGCCTGAGTTATGCTACACAACTCATTACGAAAAGCTTATATCTGTTATGATTTGTTGCTGTTTGATCGGCCTGAAGTATGAGTATACTACAGTAGAGGTGCTCACACATATTGACCCTAATCGAAAATAGAATATTTAGCTTATTGATGACAACGTATTTCTATAGACGAGACAAGCTAGGCGCGTTTATGTAAACGTATAAAAAGGCCACAGCAGATCTCACTATGGAGAATAAATATTATAATTTAGCACATCACCTCATGTTATGTGCGAAAAAATGATGTCCTAAATAAAAGTTCCGCATCTGAATGGTGATGTTAGGTATTGACAACAGGTTTTGCTGGCTGCAAAGCCGATTTTACTGCCTTTGTTTCAGCCTCCGTAAAAAAAATATCGGCTCGACATCGTTCGAAAACTGCTCCCACGCAGATGCATTATGTGTAAACTCACTTTTGAGAGATTAATAATTCTTGTTTTAACGTTCTATGTGTGATATAGTCACACCTATAAGAGATTGATAATTCCTGTCACATTGTCGCACTTGTGGAAGATTGATAACTCTTTATTTCTCGTTCTGTGTGTGATATAGTCACACTTTTGAGAGATTAATAATTTTTGTTTTATCGTTCTTTGTGTGATATAGTCACACCTATAAGAGATTGATAATTCCTGTCACATTGTCGCACTTGTGGAAGATTGATAGCTCTTTATTTCTCGTTCTGTGTGTGATATTTATTTTTAATAGATATGGTAATCTTGAGACATATATAGGTTATTTTTGATAAAAAAAATCCATTTAAAAAAATTTATTACATTAGCGGTTGACTTGCGCAAATGAATAATGACGAAGAAG
>JAUELC010203372.1:0-10777 GCA_031471745.1 Cryptochiton stelleri | reverse complement strand
ACTTCTGATCCTCCTCCAATGTACTGTAAGGGTTCGAGCCCCCTAGTCGCCCACAGGTATATAAGGGAGTCACATGACATGAGGTGACTCCGGCTATAGCGGGCGGTGGTTTTTATGATGTTTCCTCCTGGTTTTCCACCGTATTAAGTAAGGCAGAGTAAGAAGTGGAAAATTCGTCATCATATAAGTGAAATACCCTTGAGTACAACGTTAAACACCAATCAAACAAACAAAGAAATCAAAAACTTTACTCTGAGAGTTTATCTAGAAGTTGAGATGATTCCTTGTTAGTCAAATCCCTGAGCCAAATGTGATTTATCTTTGACAGTACAGTATAACACACACAGAATGTCAATGTTATGTTACAAATTCACTGTATCCTGTGACATCCGTAGTTTTAGAAATCTTTAATTAACAGTATGATTAATGATGGACTATGCAGCCTACTATATTAGATATAAGGACCAACTGTTGTGTAGGAATGCAATATGTTACCTCCTAGTCAGTTATTCTTCACAAATTATGCTATTACCAGCTTTAACAATGAAATCATAACGTAAACTTTAGATTCCATCGCAAGGATCCTAATTAATTAATCAATTAATGACATAACTACTAGTCATCAGGACAACACCAATACCTGCCTTTACTATCTTTAACATGTGTGTTAATGAAATTCAGGTGAGATATTTCTGGACTTAAGAATCTAAAAAAAAAACAACCAAATAGTTCAGAGAAGAACGGCTATATTGTTGATCATATAAATGAGTTTTATGACGGTATTCTATCATTATTAATCCAGCTCCAGGCATTTTCTGTCAAAACCCTCACTTTTGTATCTAAACCGACAGGTGCCCGTTGAAAAGAAGTGTTAAATATATCTTCCAAGGATTAGTATGTTAGTATATAACTATGATCGTCGGTCAGTATTAGGTGATATTCAATGATTAACTTCATGTATAATGAATTAATTGTATTATTATTGGCCTTGGCTTAAGGGCAGGGGTGTGTATTCATATTATCTTGTTAGCTTACTGTTTATTCCTGTTTTTACTCCTTAATCATATAAAGTGCTGTATCAGGAATATGTATGCATGGATTCCCATATCGCGGAGTAGGTGTACCTATTACATGTAGATATCTAGTGTTTCCAAAGCCTGTATTTGATACCTTAAAATACTTTCTTTATGTAAGATATTAAAAATATGTATGCATCCTCTAATTAACCTTTACTTGTATATTGTGAAAGATGTTTGGATTTTACCGGAATAACCTGGAGCAGATCCCTTTAATTCCGTGTTTAGTTTCCAGACAGTGTGGTCTCTGATGTGTGTCATCTATAGGTTGTGCAACCAAGCAGTCCGTTATGAGTGCTTGTTTATTCTTCTGAAAGTCTAAGAATAGAAATAAGTACATGTTTCTATCCAATCATACTCAAAGGTGTCCTCGGCTGTAAGCTTCTCTCGACTGCCAGTTTACAAAACAGATTATAGTTACACTTACAGTCTGCTGGAATTCTATAATTTCAAGGGATGGATCTTGGAGATATGTACATTTGTTAGTTTTACTAGGACAACCAAGAATTGAAATTATCTGGGATTATCATGCATCTGGGATTCAATTCATGGACATGTAGATTAGAAATAGCCTTATATTAATTATAGGCCTTCTGCAATTGGTGTGGATTAGTCAGCTTACCTATGAAAAACTGTTTCAACCAACAATAAGGATTTTCCACCAGGTGGATATTCCAGATATGCTTGATATTTTTTAATTGTGATGTAGTTTAGATGAAGTTAAAAGGAGTTTTTTGTCTTCTCAAAGTGTTCAGGAGAAAACTATTTGTGACATAACCTTGATTACAGCTGAGCGTTAAGCATCAAACAAACAAGAATAGTGTGTATGAAGTGTAGACTATTTACAAATAGATTTACATAAGCTATTCTATATTTACATGTATACTATAATTTTCTTTCATTTAATATATATGATGAGGTAAATAATGAATAGAATCACGTTCTGTTTGTTTTCACAGTTTATTTGTTATCCTTGAGTTACTTTGCTGTGAAAGCTCTCTAGGATTATATTTTCTGTGTCAGAGCAGGGTTTAAATTTTTATAAACTTCCTTATTGGAACAGAGAAATATGAGGATTAATGACCAATGGGCATCTACATTCACATGCAGGAAATTGGGATTGTCTTCTAGAGGTGTCTAGAATTTAACATGGTGTTTAACAGTCTGCGGGACAAAGTAGGAAAAAAAGAGAAATATCTTGAACATCTTCTCCTGACTATTTAAATTCATACTGAATTCAACTTAAGTTCGAAGCTATTTAAGACAACATGCAAACAAACATGTAAACTTTGGATTCAATCTCCAGTAAACTTTGAATTCAATCGCCAGCAAACTTTGGATTCAACCTCAAGCAAACTTTGGATTCTAACATAACATTTTTATGTTTCAAGTGAGGAGAATATTGTGTGACTGGTGTCTGACACCCGGATAGTCTTGTGTAGTTTCCAGTACATACACACTGACTTTGTCAATTATTTCTCAATAACTGAAAGACAATACGAAACACTGGGAATTGTATAGATTAAACAATCACTGTAAAAATGTGGTAAACGTTTTCTTATTATGGAGATGAAGGGGGTTGGTTGTACCTGTTAAATTGTTTGACTAGCATGTGTCCAATTCGTGTAGGGAAAGCGATTCACAGCTCTCATTGATTTTCTCTTAGAGTGGTATCATTGTTTTTGAACATTTGCCAGCCACAATAAACTGGGTTTTCTAGAGATGTACACGCACCTGGCATGGTATCAATTCATGAATGAACCTCAACATACATATGTACAGGAGGCTGTGTTATTAGCAGATCCTGATAAAGAATTTGGGAAACTATGAATTTGGAAAAATCAGTGAATTTGACAACTGACGCGCTCATGGAAATCTACTTGACATTGTCTGGTTTCTAATTCTGAAACTGCTCATATATGAGTCCTGGCTATAAAAGCACATCTTAGTAGAGAATTTAGGAAACCCTGTCATTTTGAATTTTAGAAACTTCTGTGAATTGGGCAAATTTACATGTTCATGTTTAAAAGTCTTTCTTAGACAGTTATAACTGTACAGCAGATCAGGTCCGGTTTAAATCAGTTTTGGCTATAGTCCAATTCGACCGTAGTGATCAGTGCCATGTGACATTTCTCTATTGTATCTGAGTGGTTTTTCCCAAGGTCAGACCCTCTCAGTGTTTTGGATGAGTGGCTGATTATTATGGGTGTTCACAGAATCAAATTCTCTTGTCCTATCAGTTGGTGAGATGTCCCGTTGGCTGCCTTGAAGCCCCTTTCCCAATCAGCAACTACTTCTAACCTAGTCATGCTGTAATCTGTCTGATGTATGTTAGTGAGTATTGTGTGTTAAACACAGTCCTAACAGTGACAGTGAAAACAGGCTTTGTAGCAAAATATGATGGACTCATGCACCCATATAACTGTGGAACGTTATTACTGCAATAGATGTGTATGATGTATCTGTGAAACTTGGATCTACCTTAAAGACAAGGCCTGTAGCTAATCTCCCTGTACAAATGTGGTATGTTTTCAACAAGTCCATTGTATGTGAAGTAATAGTGTAGAAAACTGGATGTGTAGTAAATCATCGTACAGTTGAAATCAGAATTGTCCACGAGAGTCCATAGAGTCTATCTTTACGAAATTAATATTTATGGAAAATCTTTAACAAGTGGTTGTACACATTGTGTAATTTGAACTGTTTTTTGTTTAAGCTGAAAGTATCTGTTTAACTGTGTCCCTGAAGCTAGAAGCTGAACTGTTTTTTGTTTAAGCTGAAAGTATCTGTTTAACTGTGACTCTGAAGCTAGAAGCTGAACTGTTTTATTATTGGACAACTTCCTGCCACAACAAAACTCTGAGATTTACAACAATTTGGAAAGCTGTGCTTGCTGAGCTTCTGTTTGTTTATCCAAGTGTAATCTCAGCAGCAATGGAACCTTGATATATATGTGTGACATGTCTGCGATTTTGTTCAGAAGTGAGAAAACTTTCTTTGGTGGAACTTCTTTTGGAAAAACTTTCCCTACATCATTGTAATATGGTTATCAAGTCAACTCACTCAGGAATGAAGCAAAATATTTCAGATTTTATTCTATGGCTTTATGGATATGATAAACAGACAGAAAACAATGTTATCATGTGAGTCGTGTTGATGTAGGGAATTCCATCAGATTAAAGAAACATAACTCCTGGGCTATTTCCGTCTAAAACTTCTGAATAAAAAGTAGAATGTTTTTGTTGTGAAATTCTTAAGTTATTTGGGTGACCAACTCCTTCTGCACACATGATTTTTTTAACGGCTGTGTAGAAAGGAAACTTGTCGTTTGCCGTCTTCATGAATGGGTTTGATCTGGACAGACTCTGCTAATGCAACTAGATGCCAGAATCAACATACTTCTTATGTAATACATTTATTGAGCTAACACTAGAGCCCAACATCAACAACCAAACTGGCGTTTTACGTTGATCAGTTTTGAAGTGTTCTTATTGTAAAGGTTCAGAAGGTGCCATGTTTTTAACGAGTAAAACAACAGGACAATCAACAGGAAATTTGTGCAAGGAAATTTGTTATTCCTTGAAATGAGTGTATGTAACTGCAGTCAATTGCTAGCTCAATATTGACCTGATTTGGAAGGTCTCTGAATGATGGAAGGATTTGTGCGGTCAGAGTTTCATGTCGGCTGTTTGTCCAAGCTACACACGCTACTCTGCTCATTTCGCTGCTGTTCTGAAAAACGGACAGTCAGTGTAGCAGAGCCTGTGGTCACCTACACATCTGCAGAGGATGTAAGTGCTGTCAGGTAAGTCCAAGGTTTGCTGTTAATGCTGCGTATTTGTAATGTACTCATTGTAATTTCTCACACCAACGATAATGTTTTTTATGTTCGTAATTTGGTTTCTTGGTGCATGTCTATGAAAAACAAACCTTACTGGTCACCAGTATTCATTTCTGACAAACCTTTGTGTATTCATTTCTGATAAGCCTTTTTATATTAAAGAACCCTTTTATAACTGTTGTGTGATTAACTTCAACTTTTATTCAATTAAGGCTTAAACATTTTATTGCCAAATAAGCTTTATTTACAGAGAGCAATCACTCAGTTAGTGAATACAATTAAATCACAATCATGTCTGCATTTATTTTACATTAAACATTTTAAAAAGATATAGCCAAACATATACAAAGATATTCAAGTTGGCAACATGAATATCATTTTGCATGTAAGAATATAGTGGCTTCTACACTGGGGAATTTTTATTTATTTTGGAAAGTACACAATTCCAGAGGATTGGTCAAGAGTCGGACAGATTTTTTCTCTGTAAGAGAGAACAGGAAGGGCACTTGGAGTGATGTTTCTAACTGAATACCTGTGTGGATATTGTGTACAGTGAATACTTAAACCATATAATTTTAGTAGAACCTGTATTAAAGTATTCCTACATGGCCTTGACAACTGAAGAATTGACACCCCAATTATATGAGGAAATGTTAAGGGTAAATCAGTACTTTAAGCCATTACATAAGTTAAATAACCTTAAGTTCGACAAGAAACCCCAATCAAACAAAGAAACAAAATGGCACATGGACATTCCTTCTGCAATTCTTTGTAACGATTACCAGTTCATTTCTGCAGTCAA
Organism: Cryptochiton stelleri; assembly: GCA_031471745.1. Taxonomy (NCBI): domain Eukaryota; kingdom Metazoa; phylum Mollusca; class Polyplacophora; order Chitonida; family Mopaliidae; genus Cryptochiton; species Cryptochiton stelleri. Next base: position 5,058 of record JAUELC010203372.1, on the reverse strand, counting down.
CACAAAACATAAGCTTACTTGTAGATGTGATTTGTAGTCTTCGTATTGGATTCAGCCCTCTGACTAAGGGCAGCATGTTCCGAGTCTTTACTTAGATTAGGAGGAACATTATGTTTCTAACAGAGCAAAACACTTCACATTTTATGGTTGTGTTAGTGTGACTATTTGCTATTGGAGTATAACATTGTCTGATGAGTGAAATACATTTGAGCACAGCTTGAAACAGCAATCAATCATTTTGGATTAAATATTCTGTTACAACAAGGTAACCTTTGCTCAAGTGAGGAAGAGATGTTACAGGTGTTAAAGAAGTTTATAGGCCTGGCCTCATAGTTCTGAGTTGTTTTTCTATAACTGCTGAGGAATTCATCACCTCAGTGTTACTTCATGCTGCAATGGAAATCTACTTGACATTGTCAGGTTTCTAGTTCTGAACAAATGTGTTAAATATCTGTGGATGTTTTTTTCCCGATTTTGACAAATTTGCCGTATGGCAGTGACATGTCTTGTTTATTCTTACATTTGTCAATTGTCTTTCACATGGTGGATGTATACTTCAGTGCAGTTTGTTTCAGGATGTAAAATATCTGAGAAAATTTGTAAATTTGCATATATGAGAGTCCTTTGGTATGTATTTTTCAAAAGATAAATCACATTGTCACAGGGATGACAACTTATTAAAAAACAGATGAATCATAATTCATATAATTCTCTCGTATGTACTTCAAAGATGAATTACACTGGCTGTCTGTCGACTAATTAAGACGGGTGAACCATCTGAGGGTTAGCCAGACACCCGTCCACTGGACGGGAAATCTCAGTTCAAAGGTCTTTTGGAACAGGCTGAAATAAAACTGGACCTGTACGTTTCATTGTATATATTTGGACCGCCCGATGTACGTAGTCAATTTCCCAAACACTACATTGAGCCTCACTGCAATCGCCCTCCACACAAGGCCCTTCCTATACCAACAATACTTCTGCACACGCTCTGTTTAACTTCAATGCATGTGTGTGTGGCAAATTAACAGCAGATCACTACACAAAAAATGAAAATAAAACTTTACCGAATTACAACCTGAACAGTTTTGAGTGAAACTTCGTAATTTCCTTTTCGTTTGTACCGTACCCAACTTCAGCTATTTCTAAATTTGGTAATTTTTCACCAGTCATTCACCAAAATTATTGTAGTTTGTTGTAAATATCATTTTTAAAATAATTTTGTTTGTGTAATTAAGTTTTTAATTTGTAACCCCTTACATGCATTACACTGCAAAATTTTTCTTTTCATATGTTTACATAAATCTTGTCATTTCGTCAAATTTTCAACAACAGAAAGCCTCAGAAATACACATATTTTCTTCAGATGACTGTTTTTTTTTTTTGTTCAATTGTTTTATTGTTTAAATGCTTTATTCCGCATATTTTCTCAATCAAAAATGTAGCCTACCACAGGTCGCCTCCTCAGTAATATTTTGCATTGGACAGTGCAGCTGTCATCTTGCTCGCTGAGGCTTGACATCTCTGACAGGGGCTTGCAAACTATGGCTTGTATTGTACAAGCATGGGATCTTTGGGGGAAAGAGTTCAATCAAAACTCAGAAGCAGCCTCGCATTGGATCATCTTGACCATCAGATTCACCTCAGTTATGGGAAAATACCAGCGGACAGCTTTCCGATCTGTTTTTTTTCTTCATTTTTTATTTTTTTTTATATCAAAACAGAGAATCTAAAGATTCAGATATGCCTAAAAAATAACATGCACATCAGACTTTCATATTTAGAGTTACATGTATTATTATATGCATAAAAAATACCTTGATTTTATGTTCTTTGGTTACGCTGTGAGGCTAATGCTAAAAAAAAAATGTCGGGACCTCTGGCCTCTGGTCCTGACCCCCAGCTCTCTGGTCCTGACCCCCAGCTAATATAAGCAGCTTGAGACGCCCACACCCTTGCCTTTTGGACACCCTGTTGTCAAATCCTGCCTAATGGCCTGCAGGGCGTGGATGCTTATTCATTCCTTTAATGCTCAGCATAAGCAGGAAATATCTAAAAACACTATAGCTTCCTGGCTTTCTAAAACTGTGCATTTGGCTTACGGGCGGGTTAGTTACTCTGATAATGCACTATCTAAAGTTTTGGCGCATGAGATTCGTGCTCTGGCGGCAGTGTGGCCGGTTTGGGCTAATGGATCGGTGAAGGATATTATCAAGGTGTGCTATTGGCGTTCTACTACGACCTTCGCCTCGTATTATCTCCGAGACATGAGACTAGTGCGGGACAATGTTCAGTCTTTAGGCCCTTTGGTAGCAGCGCAGGCTGTTACCAGGGTCTCAACGAGTAGCCGATAGGCGGATTATTCGTTTTTATCCTGTTTTTAATTGGGAGGTATGTTGCTTTAGTACTAACTTGTCTGATACATTGTTTTTACTTTCGTTTTCTGCTCTATTCGTTCGTCTGACGGTTTGTTAGTGTGCCTTGAGTTCGAATGTCAGGAGTTTGTTTTTACCCTCTGGGCTTGTTTCACCTTAGGTTGTTAGCTAGCTCTGCCCTCCTCCTGGTGTGGTATTCTAATGCATTAGTCAGTGGAAGATAAGTTTATTGTGTAAGAAAGTTGACAAATTTGTAAATAATTTGTATGTTTCTAAACTAAGCTTACCTTCCACTGACAGCCTTAACCCGCCATTCCTCCCCTCTTCAGAGTTATCTTATTTCTGCTGAAGTTATAATATGAGTTGCGCATGTCTACCCGCTCCGATCAGGTGAGTCGGTGAGGGCCCAGAGGAAGGTTAACATTTTAATTCTTCAGTATAGCAATAATAATTGCGTAAAAGTGCATTAGTCAGTGGAAGTTAAGTTTAGTTTAGAAACATACAAACTATTTATAAATTTGTCAAGTTTCATTTACACCTTATTTTAATAATGCCACATTTAGTGTTCAAGTTTTCTATTAATATTGATCGTGTGACTCCATCTCTATCCAGATTTGTTTTTCCTTTTCAATGCAAAAACACCTCTGTCAACCTTGCAGAGGTGGAAATGCCAAGAATCCTGGTTTGACTATTGAACTTGCATCCCTGTACCAGTGTATCTTTTAAAATACATATAACATAATTATTCATCAAATATTATATTGAAAATTGTATCTTTTGTTTGAAATTACATGTAAAAACCTCCGGTAAAAAGTTGTTCTTATAAGGACTATTTCGCAGAGGACTGATACGCGAACAATCTCAAAGCACTGAAGAGGTACAAACAGGGGAGACAATACTTTTCACGACTGTCTGGGAGAATTCATTTTAGTATACTTTCAAAAGTTTTCTGATTCGAACTTCCTTCCATTTAGTTAAAATATACGAATCTTTTGAGAGAAAAAAACATACAAAACAATCAATTTTGGTTTCGGAATCATAAGAGTCCTTCGATCAACTAAACTACTGTGTTTTACGCCATACTCAAGGGTATTTCTTTCACTTATATGAAAAGATTTTGGTCAATGTATAAAAATCTTATAAAAAAGTATTTTCAAACACTTAATCATGTCCTCATTTATTAGCTACAACTTGATAAAATGTCAGCTTTATTTAAAAGCCTTATTTAAATATAACAAATTTTCCTGCTTTGAAACCTGATAAAGATATTGTTTACTGATTGTTTCATGTCTTAGAAAAAGCCACCATACTTACATGATACAGTTAACTTGTATTAAGAAAAAAATACATAAATTTGGTGTTAAATAAATTGTAACTTTAGTATATGATGCATGCATGTAAGTAATTCACCTCTCACATGTGTGTGGTTGGAGGTTGCCCTTGTCCTCTTCGAGCTAAGGGGCAATATGAAGCCGATCTGTTTGTGGCATTTAGCACTAAATTTGCACATCTTTGTCTTATTGCACCATGTATTATGTCGTGTGATTGTCTTGTATCTTGTCCTTGTTTGTTGCCAGTGGCGGTGACGGTGGTTTCCTTCACCCATTGGGCTGGCTCGTTAATAGACTTAAAAGGATATAAAATTAAACAAACATGTACATTCCATGTGAACAGAGTATGCTTCGTGTGTCATAAACCTATATCCTGTAAATCACTACATATGAATAGTTATAACCTTCTCTCAAGATGTAAAGAGGTTAACCATAACAACTCGAGATTAAGATCCATTGATAAAAAAACTTGTCTTTGAGACTTTATCTAGAACATGAGATGATTTATCGATTTTTCTATTAATCATCATCCCTATGCCAGTGTATTATCCTTAGTAATATAAAATCTCATTTCAAAAGAATTATTATTTTAAATGGACAAAATAAAATCTCATGTCAAAAGAATTATTATTTTAAATGGACAAAATAAAATCTCATTTCAAAAGAATAATTATTTTAAATGGACAAAATACACTCATTTTAGAACCACCTCCGACGCCGCTGGCTCGATTGGTATTACAAAAGCAGTTGGTGTTTACCAATTACTTACTTGTTTTATCCGGGAAGCCTTATTGAGGAAATATTTGAAAATACATTTTATTAATATTCATTCATTGATTTATTCATTTCATTTATTCAGTAAGTTTTTTCTGAGTGACTTTACATTCATCCTTTTTTAGTAGTGTGACAGCTTTGTACCACTGACCTATTGAAGTTATCCAGTCTAAAGATACACTAATTAGTCATTGATAATGAATCCATACCAAAGTTGATACACAGTATAAGCACATGTAAATTGTTGTGGTAAGCTTTTGTCCAGTTTGTTCATGGGACTTGGTCAAGCTGAAGCATTTTGAAGTAGGAGTGTATATATATATATATATATATATATATATTTATACATACACAGATGTACCTATTTACATAATTAATTGACAACCATCAATCACTGATTTATATATGTATGATTAATTTCTTGGTATTTGGTATCAGGATGTAAAACACTGAATGTTTTTACCTTCTGAGTGAAGCTCTGAGTGAATAAGGGGAAATAACTGTGCTATCACAACTATCACACTAGACTGTTGTCCTGGTGCTTTTAGAGTTAAGGGGGAAACACAAAGCCAATCTGT
>JAUELC010203261.1:0-10778 GCA_031471745.1 Cryptochiton stelleri | reverse complement strand
GTTGGCTCTAGTCATCAATTGATTAGAATACAAAGGGTATATTAATGAATGCTTATTGCTAACAATTTTAGACCAAAAATTCAAAATTCTTTTAGAACAATCTACTTTTAAATCAAACCTTCCTAGCTCTCCGTAGATAAAAATGTTGGGAGCATTTTTTGGTAAACCCAAAACATACTTACAGTATTGAGTATGGACCGATTCTAAATCTTGTATGCCACTGAATCCCCATAATTCACAACCATACAGGAGTATGGGCTTAATCATTTTGTCGAGTATTTCTAGTTTTGTAATATAGTCACAGCTAATATTATAAAAACAAATTTTTAAAACATGGAAGGCCTTTTTAGCTTTCGCAATTAAGACTTTTCTCGTTTCTGACATATTCAGATTATATTTTAGAGTAATTCCTAAATAGGAAAATTTGTCTTCCACATCAATCAATTTAGCCCCATATGTCCATTTAGGAGGACCTTTGTACCTTGTCGCCCCAAAAACAACAATTTTGGTCTTCGGAACGTTGACAGTAAGATCCCATCGCTTACAATACGAACCAAAATTATCTAAGAGTTGTTGAAGCCCATCCGGGCATTTTGAGAACAACACAGTGTCATCGGCAAACAATAAAGTGAATATCTGAAGATTATCAAAAAGTGTATCGATGTCTGTAGTGTTACATAAATCCTCATAAATATCATTTATGTACAGAGAAAACATTATCGGTGACAAAGGTTCTCCTTGTTTAAGGCCGATTGATTGATCAAAAAAATCGGACAACTTGCCAGTGCTTCTGACACACGCTTTTACATTTGAATACATTGCTTTTATGGATCGCACAAGTCTGATGTCACATCCGGACCTCCATAGTTTATCCCATAATTCTATACGATTAACAGTATCGAACGCTTTCTGTAAATCTACAAATGCACAGTATAACCGATTTTTGCTAGCTATGACTTTACAAATTATCTGATACAGCAGGAAAACACAGTCAACAGTACCTCTGCCAGGCCGGAAACCATATTGGAAGTCACTAAGAATATTATTGCACTCTGCCCAATTAGAAAGGCGTTGGTTTAGCATAATAGAATATAATTTAGCAAATATACTCATTAGTGTTATTCCTCTATAGTTTCCAACGCTGTTCACATCACCTTTCTTGTAAATAGGAACGATTATTCCTTTCATCCATTCCGTTGGGTATGTTGAATTAGAATAAAGATAATTAAATAATTTCGTTAAGTATGGTGCTAACAGGTATCTACCCTCTATGAAAATTTCACTACAGAGTCTATCAATTCCACTAGACTTGTTTTTCTTTAATCTGTCAATAGCGTGAGTAACTTCAGCTTCAGTGAAAAGTTCATCTATAGTTATAAGATGTTCGGGTAAAAGTTCTGAATTATAGTTTATTGTAGGGGGATCATTATTGCCGGGATTACACTGTAGCAATTCTTTAAAATAAGCATGAAACTCAGACATAGTTATATTTGGATCTTTAGGTTTCTTTTTAATTATTCTATTCACTTCCTTCCAAAATTTACGAGGATTTTCTTTGGAATTTTTCCTTAATTCCACTTTTAGCCTATTTGTATATAATCGTCTAGTCTTTCGCTTTACTCTTTTATATGCTGCTCGTTTCTTTAATAGATCATTTTTATCGATTTTATTTTTTCTATACTGTCTCTGTGCTGATCTAAATTCGGACTTGGCCTCGGTACATGCTCTGTTGAACCATGGAGTTTTCTTTATTTTGGAATTTTCTGTATAACTATGTGACATTTTTATTGTTTTACCGTTAGTTTGGAAGGCAGTGCTGTACATGATAGATGAAAACTCACAGACAATAGCATTGATGTCCACTTCCCTTTCATCAAGTTTTTCAGTAACACAAACAATTTCACTCATTTTATTATTTAAGTCATTTAGAAATTCTGCGTTGTTGTTAGCATCCCACTGTATTTTTTGAAAATTGTGTGACTCTACTGTATCTTTGTCTACATGACATTGTTTAATAGTAAAAAATATAGGAGCATGATCTGAAAATTCCATTAAACTCAGAACTTCAAAATCTGATAGAATTGCCATACTGTCATGAAATGCTAATAAATAGTCCACTGTGCTACAACCCCTTTCGTTATAGTAAGTAAATCTGCCATCAGTATCTCCATACATTCTACCATTTATAATCCTGAGACCTGTTGTTTTGCATAATGATAATAATTTGAAGCCATTAGCATTTGTTTTACAGTCCATATTTTTACGAAAAGGTACCTCTAAATCTTCTTCAAACTCCTCATAAAACTCATCTAGATATTTACTCAGTCCAATATTATCAATATAGTCCGGTAGATTAGATGTCCTGGCGTTAAAGTCACCACATATAAACACTCTGCTACCTGTACACTCAAGTTCACACAGGTCACTTTCAATACAATGAAACAAGTTTTCCTCTTCATTTACCTGATTATTTGAGGGGCTGTTATATATGAGACCAAATATTATATTATGTGTCAAATTAAAAGACGATTTATTTAACTGTACCCATAGCAAACCTGAATCATGTTTCTTCAAGACTTCCAGACCACTGGAATAGCACTGTCTGACATAACAGCAAGACCGCCACTTGGGCGACCTTTATTTTTAGTTTTTTTAGCTGGCAAATGGACACATATAAATCCGTTAATATTAGGTTCAACTCCCTCAGTGCACCAAGTCTCGGAAAAGAAAATTACATCATAACTGATTATGAAAGTGAGAAAGTGTGTCTTCTCAGTCCGTTCACATTCCACGAGCATACTCTCAGACTAGTGACAGTTGGTCATTCTCCTATTGATATTTAATATTTTTTTTATATTTGGTGGTCGGAGAGTGACAGTGAATAATCCCGCGAAAAGGTTCGCTTCTCATGACCTACATACGCAGCTTACAGAAACTGGCCACAGAAATAACGGTTCTCAGAAAACCTGTAATTTTGTCTCAAATTGAGCGTGTTGATGAACGATTATGGGCTTAAATCGAAGAGGATATCCATAGTGACTAACTGTAAGTCTTGATTTATTTGCCAGCTCAATAGTTTTTATTTAAACAGTGTTTACGCTACGAACAAAATATCGTTCGTAGGGGCGAACGTTTTGAGGCGTTTTCACACTGTCACTCTCGTTTCAGTAAATATCAGAAATTATTAAATATCAAAACGAGAGTGACCAACTGTCACTAACTCTCAGACCTGTTGGGCAATCCTATGCAGAGTGGGGCTCCAGAGGGGGCTCGAACCGGCGATCGTTAATGAAAAGCTTATCTCCCACTAATACAGCTTTCTTACCCTTCCCTCGAGCTTCTTTGAAGAATGGGTAGAGATTCTTACGTCTTTCATAAACTTCTCGGGGAAATTGCTGAGATATTCCTTCTGGATGTCCCCTAAGAGCACTAGCTTTGTTACGCACCAATTCTCGGTCTTTATAACTATTAAATTTGACAACAATAGGCCTGTCTTTATGGGCATCGAAACGACGTTTACCAATTCGATGTGCGCGGTCCAGTTTAATCACATTCTTAGAATCTGTAATGTGTAATTTGTCCGACAATAAATTGTGTATTTTCGCCTCCACGTCTTCGACAGAGTCCTCTTTTTCTTCAGGTATGTTGTGAAACATTAGATTATCTCTCATCGATCTACACTGTAGGTCCACTATAGCCTCTTTTAAATCGTGGTTTTCAGATTTCAGGTCACTCATAGAGTTAGATAATGACGTAAGACTACTCTTAACATCCTTAATTGAGCCCACAGATTTCTCGAGATCAGTTAGCCTTGTCTGAATACACAACACTGCCTTGTCAAGAGTTGTTACCTTACTATCAACATTCGTTATTGTACGTTCAACATCACCAAGCCTATTTAAAACAGAGTCCATTTTTGATTCAATTCTTAATAATATGGAATCATTATTGACACTGTTAACAGGTCTTTGTACATGTAAAGAGGTGTTTGGTGTTGATGCAATATGGGGATAATCCGCGTCTTGTTGAGTAGATATGGCTTGTGGAAGTAAGTTATTTACTGGAGTTTCCTCACCTGAAATGTTCGCTTTTTGATTTTCGACTGCATGTTGTTGTTGTTGTACTGAGCAGTCCGCTGTGGTTGACTTCTCTAGTTCAGTTGACGCCTTCCTTTTCTTCTGTTTCTGCGTTTTTTTGTTACCAGCCATTATAATAGGTATCTCAAGTATCTCTAGAAGCTTAATTCGAGACTGAACTGACTTTGTAGCGAGCACATTGGTGTCAAATCTCAGACGATTTTCTCAATCACCTTCACATTCCGCCATTTTTTATCGCATATTTAATCAGTCAACATCCCTGTGGCAGTGTGATTTATCTTGGAAAATTCATATTTTAAGAGAGAAAACCAACACAAAGTACTTAGCCATTGCCGTGGACATTTATTTATAGAAACAATGACCCAATCATTCGGCAAAAAACACCGTATCCATGTCGTTATTGTCCTTGAATACAACCTATGCTACAGATGGATGTTTAGATGATAGTAAAACAAATAACCACTTAAACTAAGTAGACCTGTGTGTATTTTACACTGCTGTATATAATTTTTAAAAAATTGTGTCTAAATGTTCTTAGCGACAGTTTAGGATGGTTCACTCCCAATGGTATGATGGGTAATATATCTTCTTCTTTCATCTGAATTCCATTTGAAGTCAATGCATGGGGATCATTATATCTACTTACGAGTCTGATTCAACCGTAATAGTATACTGTCAGTTTAACGTTGATTTACACTTCGTGGAAAAGCCACATTGAAAAACCTCAGCTTTTTCTACAGGCGAATGACTGAAGCGTTAAGCATCTTAAGGAGTAATACATTGTAGGATCGTTCACCTACAATACCCTACTGGGTCGTAAATCTTATCATGTGTTCTATGCGGATGTTCCTTGAGTCGTTTGCCGTTAAGAGTAAACAAACTGACAATAATGTGTGAGCAATACCGTTATCTATTCTACAGCCTCAGTGGGTTTGATAGTTACACTATCTTCAATATTGGCTATAGAACATGTTTGGCATGCAAAGTGTCGAATAAGAATACTATTGCCCACAATTTATGATGATATTTTTATTGGAAATAATGATTCTATAGAAGTAAAATTTTTTTGTTATTTATTTGTTTTATAAATTCGGGATGAATGTTACATTGTCAATTAACGCACACAGGTTGTAATTAATAGACATTTAAAAGTGGCTAAATTATTGTAAAATAGAGCATGGTATAAAACAAGTGTTGGTATTATTTGACTTACCAAAATGTCAATGTATGCTTTTTGTCTACACGGTGATCATTCCAGACAGTGTGTGGGACATGACGTGGGAGGTAACATATTATATCTTTCTAGTGAGAGTATTACAAGAGCTGTTTGTCGACTGGAATACAGATTATGATTTTACTGCAGTCGTCTGTCTTGACCAATTAAATACATACAGATGTTTCTGGTGTCAAAGCTAATTAGAGATTGGACTTTTCCAAAAGGACGTGTTGAATCTGGTTTTGGAATTGGTGGTTTCCGATTCGGGCCTAAGCATGCGTAGCTTTGGATCTAAATATTGGAATGAATGATTTTGGACTCATTTGAGTAACCTTTAGAAGTCAGTACCTCAATGAATATAATATCTACTGCTGATGTTTTTTTGTTTGTTTGATTGGTGTTTAACATCAAACAAGATTATTTCACTGATATGACGACGGATTATCCTTCTTACTCTGTCTTACTTAATACGGTGAAAAAACCGGGAGGAAACCTCGTAAAAGCCAACCCCCGCTATAGTCGGAGTCCCCTCATGTGGCTCCCTCATATACCTGTGGTCGACTGGGGGGCTCGAACCTTTACGGTACATTGAAGGAGGATCAGAAGTCAGACACGCTAACCATGGAGCCAATGCGCGTGGCTACTACCACTAATGGAATTAACCACATACTGTATTTGTTTATTTTGGACATTGGTTACGTGTGGTTTCTTACAGCATTGTCAACCGATATATTAAGAAGTTGTAAGTCCAAATGACGCCGTTACTATAGATAATACATGTAGCTGTGTATAGATTGAGAATGTCTGCATACACAGTGATCACCGTGATGTAATCATTAAAGGTGTGTAATGTAATCACTAAATGTGTGTAATGTAATCACCAAATGTGTGTAATGTTATCACTAAAGGTGTGTTATTAAATCACTAAATGTGTGTAATGTTGTCATTAAAAGAGCCCCTGGGTGTGTCCGTATTGAAGTTTAGTATGAGATGTATCGATTGATAACCCACTGGGAACTAACACCATATTGAATGTCGAGATCACGTAGCTTTATACATTATTCTCGTATAAGCCATTACAGCCTTCCGACAGCTGTCTTTCATCTTCAGAGTCCACGATATTGTATTACCAGCGTCATTTTACTAACACAATTCTTAGTTATAGACTATTCATTTATGGCATGATCCATCTTAGATTTTAAACACAATGATTGGTTATAGACTGTTAATTTCTGGCATAACGACTTTTTCAAATTTGTTTAAAAATCATTACCATATAAGAAAATCTTTTAACCTGTTATGAAAGACCGGCAGTAGACATTAACGCCATAACCTTCTTATCACATATGATAAACGCATGAAAACTCATTGGGTCATCGCAGCGTTGAGAATTCAAAGGTTGAGCTCATATGTCGGGTAATCGATATAATTCTACTCTTCCAACGATCAATGAAACAGCATTACAGCTCTTTGATCTTGATATTCCTGTCTGCCCTTTGACGAAAAAGTAGTACTAATGAAATTAAATTCTCGTGCGTTATAAAAAAGACGGAAGCTGCTTCTTACGCTTTGTAAATCTTTCTATCAACACCAGTATCAGACTGCTGTTATTTGTTTGAGCTATTGCTTCTTGTTGTTTTGATTTTGGCTTTCAATTGGATTAGTTCAGTATTAAAATTTCGCATCACCCCCAAAATAAATCTCTGAAAGTCATAGTTATGTGTGACTTTTGAAGCGATTAAATAAACCGAACAACCGGTTTCTTGGTAATCTCTACCCACTTACTGAACAATTAATCTGCAACTTATTGCTTTGAAATGTTTGAAACCCAATCTCTTATATTGCCTGTCAAACGGCACGAACCTTGCAAACTACTCATGCAATGTTTCAATACGTGTTTGTCTTTTGATGTAACAGTACGTCTTTAACTGATTGGCCAGACATATATGAAATAAAAATGGCATAGTTTCATCCTGCGATGTCATATCTGAATCGGTTAAGAAAGAGAGGAAATTGCTTGACGGCATGTTGCACAATATCAGTAATCTTTACAAACTCGAAGAAGCGAATTAGCGATGCGAAGAAGCGAAGAAGCGATGTTGTGATGCGCAGAAGGCTTTCAGAGAACTCAACAACAACGCGCTTAAGTAAGACGCTTACACACCGTATCAAAGCTCTCAGTCTAATTCGCTACGTATTAGAGATAGTCACTTACATTGACACATTCAGTTATAATATGATGCAGTTTCAACCACACAGTGGAGACAGTAAGAATGCTATCGAGTGGGTACATATTTGGAATAATGAATACCATTTTAAACATCAGGCATCCAGTGTGACCAGTCCTTCTACGAACAGTATTGGATTGATAATTATTGCAATTATTAGATTGCAATAATAATTTTTGTTGAAGAAACCGACCGAACCTTTTTTATCCACGTGGAGGCTGTTCGCAATCATAACATAATGTAGTGCTATGTCCTCTGTGCTACAATGAAAATCTAATATTAACTATTTTCCAATCGTGGAAGTGTGGTTTATGTTATATCATATTCACTTACAAGAACAAGAACTTATATCATCTGTCAAATGTATTGTGTTATGTGAGATGACATGTAGAAGTTATGTCAGCGGATCTGGTGCTCATATGGCATACTGGAATGTTACATCATAAGATTGTGTAATTTCTGTCATAACAGTCTAGCCATTTTTTTTCTGATCCTTACATCAATCTACATATATATATTTTTTAAAATATTTTATCCAATATCAATTTAAACTGCCTTTAAAAAGTATGTAACATATAGTTGGCCTGCAAACATACCCAAGTAATGGTTTATTTAAGTGGTGTTTGACGCCGTACTTATGACTATTACGCTCACTTTAACTGACTTCCACAATGCCATTTCCCAAGTCTAATGCTGATGCCTTTGCTAATGAAGAGAAAGTGGCGTAAGACATGATTTGTTGATTTGGGTACTTCCTGCTCAAAATTCAGCAAAACGTACATGGCTCTTTAGGAATCTGTTAATTGGTATCATCATGCCAATTTCAATTCATTTCATTTATTTCACCAAAAAGTTTTGGAAATTGACACGTATAATATCTAAATTGGGCGGAAATAAAACCTGAAAAGGTTTGTTCTATCCCAAGAAATAAAGTTTAACATACATGCAAGTTGTTGGACGGTGGATGATAACATTTCAGCCAGTAATTACATTTATAAATAAAAAAATGCTTCAGTTATTTTTATAAGTTCATTAATATCATCATTCTCCCAGTTGTACATGAATACTCCATGGTGCTCAAGATAATGGATTTAAAGAGTGATTTTGATGTAAATGTACATATTTTAAGAGTGTTTAATATAAATAGGTTTTGTCTTTTCTCGAGACCCCCATAGGTTACTCAAAACATTCGAGACTTAGATCAATTCAAAAACTCGTATCTGATAGTTAATCTGGAAAAGGAGATGATTCATCGGTTTGAAGTAGACATCCCTTGCCAGTGTGGTTTCTCTTTGAAAATTCATATTTAAGTGAGAAAATCCAACACAAAGTAATAAGCCATTGCTGTGGACAAACATTGAACCAATAATTCGGCAAATAAGCACCTTACCCAGATGGTTATTTGGCGTGAATAATATCTATGCTACAGTTAGAAGCGTATATGATAGTAAAACGAATACCCCCTCAAACAGCGTAAACCTGTGTTTATTTCATATATATATATATTATTCATAAATCGTGTCTAAATGTTATTCAACCAACGTTCATGATTTAATTTCGCGACAGTTTAGGATGGTTCACTCACAATGGTATGCTGGGTAATAGATCTTCTCCTGTCATCTGAATTCCATTTGAATTCCTTACATGGAGACCAGTACATCTACTTACGAGTCTGATTCAACATTAATGTCACACTGTCTGTTTAACCTTGATTCACACCTTGGCAGAAAAGCCACATGGAAAACGTAAGCTTTTTCTACAGGGAAAATACCGTCATTCCCCATGTTTGTGAATAATACATATTAGGATTGTTAATTTACATTACCCTACTGGGTCGTATATCTTGTATGTTCTATTTAGATGCTTCTCAGTCGTACATCTTCTTATCTGTTTTAGTTGAATGCGTCTGCATTCGTTTGTCGTTAAGGGTATCATAATCTGAACAATGCAGTTATTTATTTGACAGTCTGGGTGGATTTGATAGTTACAATATCGTCTAAACGGACACGGCCAACATTGGTTATAAAACATGTTTGACATGCAGTGTCGAATAAGAACAATATTGCCCACAATTTAAGATGACATTTTAAACGAAAATAATGATTTTATAGAAATAAAGTTGATTTGTTCTGTAAATTCGGATCTAATGTTACACTGCTAATTGTCCTACAAATCACTGACTTTAAGTTATAGCCTTTTCAAAGTAGTTAAATTAATGTAGAGCATGGAATAAAATAGGTGTCCGTAATATTTGATTTACCAAAATGTCAATGTAGGGAGAGTATTACAAAATCTAGAAAAAAAAATAGAATACAGATTATAGTTTTACTACAGTCGCCTGACAATGTGTACAATTAAATTGGACAGTAAGAAAAAAGTCGTGACAGGACTGTCCCGGTGCATATCTATACAAGACTATACTAAACATAAGATGACGTCTCATTTGATTGTGATTGTTAACAAGAGTATGTCACCAAGATAGCTAAAAGCGTCAAATACACATGCCTGTTTTTACCACCTATTTCACACCATGTATCATGACACACTGATTGTTTTTGGTGTAAAGCAGCAACAACTCAATCGTTTCCTTCTTTGATCGTGAGAAGAAAACTGGAGTTTTGGGAACAGTTGGAATTAAATGTATGAATTACATCCCATAGTTTGTCCATAACTGTGAGCAAAACTGAAAACAATCTACAAAAACCAGATGTTATCGTTATATCAAATAGACACATAATCTATATATCATCTCCATATCTGTTGTTTTGCTGGTTAAATGAGATTAGTTCTATTTGGATGCTCCTTCAGTCGTACATTTTAGCTTGTGCTCTAGTTGTATGCGTCTTCAGTCGTTGATCATTAAAGGTACCAGATGTGACTATAACATGAGCTGGTTCATTCTAGTCAAACAATGAAAGCATATGGGAGAACATTTAGAGACGAAACAGATAGTTGTGTAGGTACCTCAATCGACTATACAAACAAATATATTCGGATTAATGCTGTTTGCAGTTCTATGCCTGAACAATAAACTAGTATTGGTTTGAGATTCTTATTTTCAGTGTATGAAACCGCTTTACAGTATTGCATAACCAATAGTTGGTAGTAAATTGGATAGCTGACATAGTTCCACTTACAAAATGTGTCCGATGTGCAAGTTCGAAATATATTTTATATAGAACATACCCAGAGGTCGTTAAATGAAGAACATAATATAACGTTCGACTTATGTAAGGA